>ML099658.1:64243-99295 GCA_003697995.1 Taxidea taxus jeffersonii
GTGTGTGTGTGTGTGTGTGTGTGTGTGTGTGTGTGTGTGTGTGTATAATGGAAAGCCTGGTTAATAAGGAAAACTTAATATAAGAACAGGGCCAACTACATGGGCATGCAACCTGTATAGTCACTCAGGGCCTGTGATCAGTAGTCTTTTTGTCACTTTTTGAAATTATTAATAATTTTTGACAAAGGAATCCTGCAATTTCACTTTATCCTGCACCCCATGAATTATCTAGCTGATCTTTTACAGGTGATTTGGAGAGATACCAGTTTATACCTCTGAATACTAAATCAATTTCTTTGGCTTTTATAAACATGAGGACTTGGTAAAAAATTCTGAGCTCTGTCTGATGATTTTCTATGCAATGACAAGGAAAAAAGGTGTGCTGAGGGAAGTAGAGAATTGTTACAGTCATAGATAGCCAAATTTTTTTCACATTAAGTTCCAGATATTCTGCACACAATTAAACTTACCTATATTTAACTTTAGAAATCACCTTTCTTCTTTATCCTTTATCTTCCTGCTTCCTCTGTCATCATTTCATGCAATAAACATTTCCTCTAGGCATTTAAAAGTAATCATTTTTCTGAACTACATGCCTGCATGTTCTTTCACTGAACACTAACATACAGCATCAAATGGCCTGATGAAGAATATGCCAGCTGATTGTCAGGTTTATTCCATTTGAGTTTTTATTCCTATTAATAAGGTACTTTCCCGAGGATCAGAAATTCAAGAACTGTTCTTCAGTCACCATCTACACATGTGACATTCATGTCACTTCCGAGTTCTCTAAGCTTCAATTTTCTGAGGTCCTGTTACTCTAAGGTTTTGAGTAACTTGAGAGGTTGAAATAAGCTTCCAGAAATTTCTTCAGCAACTGTGAAGTTTTTATCAACCATGGAACTCTATTAATTAGCTGGCATTATATATGAAAGCAAGTCAAATTACAGCTGTTGAGATGAGTCAAGGAGGGAGCAATCATCACATTGCAGTGGAAGGAATAGTGACTCTGGTGTCAGTTTAACTGATTTAAATCCTTTCCCATCACCACTGCCAAGGGTACCTCCATTTATTGTCTGTAAAATGAATAAATGAAACCCCTTACTCTTACTAACATTTTACAGATTTGCATAGCCATCGTCCGCTACTATACCTCAGTATTATTTGCCACCCCTTTCACTCTTCCTATGCTTCATTTATTATTTTCTTTTTTTTGCATTAAACATTTTTTCATGTTACTGCTCCATCTCCTCTAATGTAAGCTACCCTAAATATAGCTTCTTGAAAAATTTCGTGCAACAAAAGTAAAGTGAATTAATCAGATAAGAGGCCATCAATTTCATGTATGATACAAAATACAATTTTGATATCCACAACTGCCCTTTCTTTAAAATAAACAATTTTCAAAATCTAGTGTTGAAATTTAGCATCTGATAATTGCAGGAAGGTAAAATGATATTAAATTCATAGAAGTATCATCATTTAATGTATGCTTATATTTAAACAGAAAGACCCAAGAAATGCATACATTAGATGTTTCGAGGAAAAAAATAGTTTTGTTCAGATATGTTTAACATCCTAAAATATCCAAGTAGTAATCTCTAAATATAATTCTTAATCTAATTGCCTTAGAATATGTTTTTGAAATTATACAATAAAGATACAGTTATGGGACCAAAATAAAACCCTAACAAGATTGCTCAATCGTATTCAATAACATAGCTCATTTTTTAAAAAGCTACATGCTCTTGTTTCTCTTTCAATTAAAATCATAGTTTGATTCTTTAACTTCATTTCTGTAGCTAATCTGTCCTTGGAGACAAATATCTACTATCCCCTAGGCTAATCTGCTCTGCTTGCAACAAATTATCTGATTTCAGATGTCACTTAGGAAACATAAATATCATTTTAAATATGTTTTCAAATACCACTTAGCAGTGTTTAGTTTATCAGAAAAATATTTGGAGTGACATCAGGGATTCAATTGCCTTCCTCTTAGGCTTTATTTAACATAATTAAAATAAAAAGCAATGAAATAAAAGTGAAAAAGACACCAGTATTTAGCCCTGATATTTCATCAACTAACTTACCCTGATGAAGTTTTCTAATTACTTATAAAATATGGGTTTTACTAATGAGCATTCAGCTTATGGCCTCTATTAAAAGACACCATTGTTTTGGACAATACTCCCAAAATATTGGGTGTTAAAATTCTATTATTTATGGAAACTTATGAAAGGTCAAGGTAACATCACTACTACTTTTACAAACTGCAAGCTATACACTTGTGTGGTTACAGAACACACACACACCCAACACACATATTACCTGCTATTCATGAATACCATATAAAAAAGCATAGTACCTAAATGTAATATTCCCCTGGTTATATTTTATTCCTTTCTGTGATTATCAGGCATTCCCCTTCTGACAAAGTGGCGAAGGCCTGTCAAACACATTTCAGTAGCTAACGTGGTCAGTTGCTAAGGAAATGTCTTTCTACACTGAGCAGCATACTCCATTAATGGACAAGAGATCTAATGAATCAAGAAAGATGGAATACATATTAAAGAAAACTTGCTTCCTCAGTGATCACTGCTTGATGAGATAACCAATCATATTTTTAATTCAACACTAAGGACCTCGTTTTTGCCTTTCTTCTTACTTGACAATGTATAATTTATCTCCATTAATAGACCTCTTCATTTTGAAGGTCCTCTTCCCTTAGATTTCACAAGTGAATTCTGTCCTAATTCTTCATATCTCCTTCTAAAAATTCTTCCTTAGTCCCATTCATAGATCAGCTCAGCATCCTCAGAATGGACATATGTATTATACACTTACACACACACACACACACACACATACTCTGAGGATATTATATAATATGTACATAGGTGTGTGTATACATATATGTATATGTGTGTGTGTGCATATACATGTATGTATATATATAATCTTCTTGGTTCTGTCTTCAGCCTCTAATCCTCTCACCTATTATATATATTCTTCAGTCCTAAATCTGTCCGTAGCACCACACTCACTACTCACTGTGGAGGGATTGCCTAATTGGAAATTTATCCAATAGGTACAATAGATAGCCATCATCTTTCTTGCATTCTCCATCCCCTGCAATCTGATTCTTCCCCTTTATAGTCTGGCCACCTGTTACAATAGTATGTATTAAATCCTGTTAATCAATATCAACAATTTAGACACATCTCTCTCAGTAATTTGTCATCAACCCAATCCAGTATTATTTTGTAAACATTATGTCACATAGTTCCCTTGTCCATTTTCTTTTTTTTTTAAGATTTTATTTATTTGACAAACAGAGATCACAAGTAGACAGAGAGGTAGGCAGAGAGAGAGGAGGAAGCAGGCTCCCTGCTGAGCAGAGAGCCCGATTCGGGGCTCGATCCCAGGACCTGGAGATCATGACCTGAGCCGAAGGAGAGGCTTTAACCCACTGAGCCACCCAGGCACCCATTTATCCATTTTCTACCTTAATTCAACATTTATTTTTGTTGACACACATTGTCTCCTTGAGGTATGTCTGGTTCCAGTTTTTTTTCCAAACTATATCTCTACTAGTGAATTATTACCCAACTAAGAAAAGCTATCTTTATCAGGTTTAAAAATCTAATAGTTTTTGCTATAATTAAAACTCAATACACACATATCTAATGGCATTTAATGGTTCCTGATTCTTCATTTATTTAACAGAGAGAGAGAGATCACAAGTAGGCAGAGAGGCAGGTAGAGAGAGAGGGGGAAGCAGGGTCTCTGCTGAGCAGAGAGCCCAATGTGGGGCTTGATCCCAGGACTCTAGGATCATGACCTGAGCTGAAGGCAGAGGCTTAACCCACTGAGCCACAGTTCCTGATTCTTTAAAATGGTATCTATGGCTATTATATGTAACTCAATTGCTTTTGATTCTAGATGCACAAAACATTTTAATACAACTTTCTCAATAACAGGACAAGTAGAAAAAAAATTGGTAAGGATACAAATTATATTAAAAATACTCTGAAACAGGGGTGCCTGGGTGGTTCAGTGGGTTAAGCCTCTGCCTTTGGCTCAGGTCATGATCTCAGGGTCCTGGGATCGAGTCCCGCATCAAGCTCTCTGCCAAGCAGAGAGCCTGCTTCCTCCTCTCTCTCTCTCTGCCTGCCTCTCTGCCTACTTGTGATCTCTCTGTGTCAAATGAATAAATAAAAAAAATCTTTAAAAAAATACTCTGAAACAAATTACCCTAATTAATAGTTACATACTAGTATACTTAAGAGCTGCCAAATATACATTAATTTTAAGTGCATACAGAAATTACACCAAGAAAGAATTTTTTTAATTGTAATATTACATAATATAACGTTGACTACAAAAACATTTAATTGGAAATCAGTAGCAAACATATCTGGAAATACCGCATTTGGGAATTAAAACACAATAAATAGGAGAAATAGCAGGCTGAGACGACATCAGACAGCAGGAGATCAGCTAGATAGCCTATCAAACCTTTCCGAACACCTATGAATCCAATAGGAGATCAAAGAGAAGAAAAACAACAATTCTAGAAACAGAAAATCGACCATTTTCTAAAAGGTAGGACCAGCGGAGAAGTGAATCCAACGCGACGGGAAGATAGACCCCAGGGGGAGGGGCCGGCTCCCGGCAAGTGGCGGAGCACAAAATCAGGACTTTTAAAAGTCTGCTCCACGGAGGGACATCGCTCCAGAGGCTAAACTGGGGTGAAGACCTCACGGGGACAACGTGGATTCAGGTCCCGCGGGGTCACAGAAGGATCGGGGGTGTCTGAGTGTCGCAGAGCTCACAGGTATTAGAGCGGGGAAGCCGGCTGCAGAGACAGAGCCGAGGTTTCCTAGAGCCGTGGTCTGTGACACAGGCCGGTGCTCTGTGCGAGGGGTCCCCACAAGATCCGAGGAGACTCCGACCCGGGAGAGCTCAGGGATCTACGGGGTTTGGAGACTCCAGGTGGGACTCTGCCAGAGACAGAGACACTTGGTCACAGGCTGGGTGAGCTTGGAGCGCTCCCAGAAGCCAGTGAGACGGGACTGCTTACGCACGATTTTCTCTGAGTGCGGTCTCCGGGCGCGTGCAGTCTCCAGGCGCGCGGTCTCAGGGCAAAAACGGGGGCTGGGGAGACCGGAGGGATTAAACGCTTTTCTATGAAGGCGCACTGAAGACTGGGGCCCCTAGCTCTCGGCTCCTCTGAACCGGAGATTGGGAGGCCGCCATTGTCATTCCCATCCTCCGGAAAGCTTTCAGGGAACAAAAGCTCCCGAAAGCGAACCTGAGAGGATTACTTAGCCCGGCCCCTGGTAAGGGCTGTGCAATTCCGCCTGGGGCAAAGACACTTGAGAATCACCTTAACAGGCCCCTCCCCCAGAAGATCAAAGAAATCCAGCCAAGACCAAGTTCACTTAACAAGGAGAACAGCGGATTCTTATCTGGACAAAATGACAAGGCAGAAAAACTCACCACAAAAAAAAGAACATGAGGCAGGACCGAAGGCTAGGGACCCAATCAATACAGACATTGGTAATATGTCAGATCTGGAATTCAGGATGACGATTCTCAAGGTTCTAGCCGGGCTCGAAAAAGGCATGGAAGATATTAGAGAAACCCTGTCCGGAGAAATAAAAGCCCTTTCTGGAGAAATAAAAGAACTAAAGTCTAATCAAGTTGAAATAAAAAAAGCTATTAATGAGGTGCAATCAAAAATGGAGGCTCTTACTGCTAGGATAAATGAGACAGTAGAAAGAATTAGTGATATAGAAGACCAAATGACAGAGAATAAAGAAGCTGAGCAAAAGAGAGACAAACAACTACTGGACCACGAGGGGAGAATTCAAGAGATAAGTGATGCCATAAGACGAAACAACATTAGAATAATTGGGATTCCAGAAGAAGAAGAAAGAGAAATAGGAGCAGAAGGTATACTGGAGAGGATTATTGTAGAGAATTTCCCTAATATAGCAAGGGGAACAAGCATCAAAATCCAGGAGGCGCAGAGAACACCCCTCAAAATCAGTAGGAACCGACCCACACCCCGCCATCTAATAGTAACATTTACAAGTCTTAGTGACAAAGAGAAAATCCTGAAAGCAGCACGGGACAAGAAGTCTGTAACATACAATGGTAAAAATATTAGATTGGCAGCAGACTTATCCACAGAGACCTGGCAGGCCAGAAAGAACTGGCATGATATATTCAGAGCACTAAACGAGAAAAACATGCAGCCAAGAATACTTTATCCAGCTAGGTTATCATTGAAAATAGAAGGAGAGATAAAAAGCTTCCAAGACAAACAAACACTGAAAGAATTTGTAAACACCAAACCAGCTCTACAGGAAATATTGAAAGGGGTCCTCTAAGCAAAGAGAGACCCTAAAAGTATTACCAGAAAGGAACAGAAACATTATACAGTAACAATGACCATACAGGCAATACAATGGCACTAAATTCATATCTCTCAATAGTTACCCTGAATGTAAATGGGCTAAATGCCCAAATCAAAAGACACAGGGTTTCAGAATGGATAAAAAAACAAAACCCATCCATATGCTGCCTACAAGAAACTCATTTTAGACCTGAAGACGCCTCCAGATTAAAATTGAGGGGGTGGAAAACAATTTACCATGCTAATGGACATCAGAAGAAAGCTGGGGTGGCAATCCTTGTACCAGATCAATTAGATTTTAAGCCAAAGACTATAATAAGAGATGAGGAAGGACACTACATCATACTCAAAGGGTCTGTCCAACAAGAAGATCTAACAATTTTAAATATCTATGCCCCTAACATGGGAGCAGCCAACATATAAACCAATTAATAACAAAATCAAAGAAACACATTGACAAGAATACAATAATAGTTGGAGACTTTAATACACCCCTCACTGAAATGGACAGATCATCCAAGCAAAAGATCAACAAGGAAATAAAGGTCTTAAATGACACACTGGATGAGATGGACATCACAGATATATTCAGAACATTCTACCCCAAAGCAACAGAATACACATTCTTCTCTAGTGCCCATGGAACATTCTCCAGAACAGATCACATCCTGGGTCATAAATCAGGTCTCAACAGGTATCAAAAGATTGGGATCATTCCCTGCATATTTTCAGACCACAATGCTCTGAAGCTAGAACTCAATCACAAGAGGAAATTTGGAAAGAGCACAAATACATGGAGGCTCAACAGCATCCTTCTAAAAAATGAATGGGTCAAGCAGGAAATTAAAGAAGAATTGAAAAAAAAATCATGGAAACAAATGATAATGAAAACACAACGGTCCAAAATCTGTAGGACACAGCAAAGGCAGTCCTGAGAGGAAAATATATAGCGATACAAGCCTATCTCAAGAAACAGGAAAGGTCTCAAATACACAACCTAACCCTACACCTAAAGGAGCTCGAGAAAGAACAACAAAGAAAGCCTAAACCCAGCAGGAGAAGAGAAATAATAAAGATCAAAGCAGAAATCAATGAAATAGAAACCAAAAAAACAATAGAACAAATCAATGAAACTAGGAGCTGGTTCTTTGAAAGAATTAATAAGATTGATAAACCCCTGGCCAGACTTATCCAAAAGAAAAGAGAAAGGACCCAAATAAATAAAATCATGAATGAAAGAGGAGAGATCACAACCAACACCAAAGAAATACAAACAATCATAAGAACATATTATGAGCAACTCTATGCCAACAAATTTGACAATCTGGAAGAAATGGATGCTTTCCTAGAGACATATAAACTGCCAAAACTGAACCAGGAAGAAATAGAAAACCTGAATAGGCCCATAACCAGTAAGGAGATTGAAACAGTCATCCAAAATCTCCAAACAAACAAAAGCCCAGGGCCAGATGGCTTCCCAGGGGAATTCTACCAAACATTTAAAGAAGAATTAATTCCTATTCTCCTGAAACTGTTCCAAAAAATAGAAATGGAAGGAAAACTTCCAAACTCATTTTATGAGGCCAGCATCACCTTGATCCCCAAACCAGACAAGGATCCCATCAAAAAAGAGAATTACAGACCAATATCCTTGATGAACATAGATGCGAAAATTCTCACCAAAATACTAGCCAATAGGATCCAACAGTACATTAAAAGGATTATTCACCACGACCAAGTGGGATTTATTCCAGGGCAGCAGGGTTGGTTCAACATCCGCAAATCAATCAATGTGATACAGTACATTAACAAAAGAAAGAACAAGAAACATATGATACTCCCAATAGATGCTGAAAAAGCATTTGACAAAGTGCAACATCCCTTCCTAATCAAAACTCTTTCAAAATGTAGGGATAGAAGGCACATACCTCAATATTATCAAAGCCATCTTTGAAAAACCCACAGCAAGTATCATTCTCAATGGAGAAAAACTGAGAGCTTTTCCATTAAGGTCAGGAACACGGCAGGGATGTCCACTATCACCACTGCTATTCAACATAGTACTAGAAGTCCTAGCCTCAGCAATCAGACAACAAAAAGAAATTAAAGGCATCCAAATCGGCAAAGAAGAAGTCAAACTATCGCTCTTTGCAGATGATATGATACTATATGTGGAAAACCCAAAAGGCTCCACTCCAAAACTGCTAGAGCTTGTACAGGAATTCAGTAAAGTGTCACGATATAAAATCAATGCACAGAAATCAGTTGCATTTCTTTACACCAACAACAAGACAGAAGAAAGAGAAATTAAGGAGTCAATCCCATTTACAATTGCACCCCAAACCATAAGATACCTAGGAATAAACCTAACCAAAGAGGCAAAGAATCTATACTCAGAGAACTATAAAGTACTCATGAAAGAAATTGAGGAAGACACAAGGAAATGGAAAAATGTTCCATGCTCATGGATTGGAAGAATAAATATTGTGAAAATGTCTATGCTACCTAAAGCTGTCTACACATTTAATGCAATGCCTATCAAAATCCCATCCAATTTTTTCAAAGAAATGGAACAAATAATCCTAAAATTTGTATGGAACCAGAAAAGACCTTGAATAGCCAAAGGAATATTGAAAAAGAAAACCAAAGTTGGTGGCATCACAATTCCTGACTTCAAGCTCTACTACAAAGCTGTCATCATTAAGACAGTATGGTACTGGCACAAAAACAGACACATAGATCAATGGAACAGAATAGAGAGCCCAGAAGTAGACCCTCAACTCTATGGTCAACTAATATTCGATAAAGCAGGAAAGAATATCCAATGGAAAAAAGACAGCCTCTTCAACAAATGGTGTTGGGAAAATTGGACAGCCACATGCAGAAAAATGAATTTGGACCATTTCCTTACACCACACACGAAAATAGACTCAAAATGGATGAAGGACCTCAACGTGAGAAAGGAATCCATCAAAATCCTTGAGGAGAACACAGGCAGCAACCTCTTCGACCTCAGCCGCAGCAAGTTCTTTCTAGGAACAACGCCAAAGGCAAGGGAAGCATGGGCAAAAATGAACTATTGGGACTTCATCAAGATCAAAAGCTTTTGCACAGCAAAGGAAACAGTCAACAAAACCAAAAGACAACGGACAGAGTGGGAAAAGATATTTGCAAACGACATATCAGATAAAGGGCTAGTATCCAAAATCTACAAAGAGCTTAGCAAACTCAACACCGAAAGAACAAATAATCCGATCAAGAAATGGGCAGAGGACATGAACAGACATTTCTGCAAAGAAGACATCCAGATGGCCAACAGACACATGAAAAAGTGCTCCACATCACTGGGCATCAGGGAAATACAAATCAAAACCACAATGAGATACCACCTCACACCAGTCAGAATGGCTAAAATGAACAAGTCAGGAAATGACAGATGCTGGCGAGGATGTGGAGAAAGGGGAACCCTCCTACACTGTTGGTGGGAATGCAAGCTGGTACAACCACCCTAGAAAACAGCATGGAGGTTCCTCAAAAAATTGAAAATAGAGCTACCTTATGACCCTGCAATTGCACTACTGGGTATTTACCCTAAAGATACAAACGTAGTGATCTGAAGGGGCACGTGTACCCAAATGTTTATAGCAGCAATGTCCACAATAGCCAAGTTATGGAAAGAACCTAGGTGTCCATCAACAGATGAATGGATAAAGAAAAGGTGGTATATATATATACAATGGAATACTATGCAGCCATCAAAAGAAATGAAATCTTACCATTTGCGACGACATGGATGGAACTAGAGCATATTATGCTTAGCGAAATAAGTCAACTGGAGAAAGACAACTATCACATGATCTCCCTGATATGAGGAAGTGGAGATGCAATGGGGGTGGGAGTTAAGGTGGTAGGAAAAGTAAAAATGAAACAAGATGGGATCGGGAGGGAGACAAACCAAAAGAGACTCTTAATGTCATAAAACAAACTGAGGGGGGTGGGGGGGAGAGGGGTTGGGAGAGGGTGGTGGGGTTACATTATATGTTTAAATAAAGCTTAAATAAAAAATAAATAAATTTAAAAAAAACACAATAAATATCTGCTGAATCAAAAAAGAAATCCCACATTGAAAAATACTTTCAATTGATTGTATAAACATAACATATCAAATTATGTGACAATGGAAATTACAGCATTTAAAATTTTGTGTGATGCAGATAAAGCACTGCTTAGTGTGGAAATTATAACTTTAAAGCTGTATGTACATATCAGATACATAAAGATATATATATATTCTGATATATCAGAAAAGATTAAATGCTTTAATTCAGTTATCTAAGTAGAGAAAACAATAAGGAGAATAGAAATCAATGAAATAAAAAAGACACTTGAGCAATAAAGAAAATCACAAAGACAAAAATCTAGTTTTCGAATTCTTAGTAAAATGACAATCTCATACCCAAGAATAGTAAAATTACAGAAAAAAGACAATAATTAACAATATCCAAAATGAAAGTGGATGTATCATCTATAAACTTAATATATGTGGATTTTATTTTATGTAAATTTTAACATTAATTTTGATATGAAAAATCTGAGTTTTCCTCACAGATAACTTCATTCTTATAAAATGCACTAAACTAGATGTTTCTGAAATGTTATTTAAGTGTAGTAACAAAATAATTTCAGTTGCAAAATAATAGCTGCTTCGTCATGAAGATGTTGATATCAACAATAATCATAAAACATGTTTTGCTGAAGTTTATAGGTTATATAGCACTTTAATAGATAATATATTTTATGAGCCTCACAACAACCCCATGAGAAAGTCAGGATTGATATTACTCTAGGCATTCCTTCACTATTAAGAAACAAACACAAAATGGTAAATGACTGTCCAAACATATTGCAGTAGAACCTCCTTTGAAATCCAGGTTGACTCCAAATTCCATATAAATTTGATTCTTAGTCTCTTCCTTCACATAAGTAAATTAGTAATCAACAGTATGTCTAAAAGTTAATGCCTGATTTTTGAATCTATAACCAAAAAATTAGATTTCTAAAATAATAGAGAAACAATAAGAGAACCTCTAAATTATGTTTAAACAACTTTTTATTACTAGAAGTTGAGAACTCACCATAAAGCAATGGTTTAAACTTTTGCTTTGTATAATGAAATCATGGAGAACTTATAAAACAGAACAAAACCAAACAAACCCTGATTCCAAACCTGCATCCTTAACCTAATTAGCACCCGTACCTCGGGCCTATCTTTATTATTCCCAGGTGATCCCATTATACAGCTTAAGTGTTAAGTACCACTGCTAATAAAGTGATTGGATTTGGCTTTATAAGAGAGCATCTCTGCCTTTCAATTAAAATTTAGAAAGTAATTCTCAGCTTTCCATTCCTTGCTTGTGCATAGTAACATACCTCCATCCTTAGCTCTTTGTACTCAATAATAACCAGAAGCAGCTGCTCATTTTGTTATTTCTGAATTATTACTGGCCAATTTACTTCTTGTTTGTTAACACTGCTTATAATAATACTGGCTTCTCTAGCCATTCTTTTATGGATACCTGTGTCTGATTCAGTGACAAATTTTTACAAACTGAATGGATCAATTCTTGGAATCCACTCCTCTTTTCACATGAATCACCACCTTGGCTTTTGTCAGTCTTTTAGACTTAACTGCTCAGTTTGGACTTAGTGCATGTGTATCTGGACTCTGTTTCAATTTTTGACTCTGCTCTTGGCTTAAGAAATCTGACTAGCTCTGCAGGTGCTGGTAAGTGGTAAATACCTAAATTTAATTTATCTCCTCTGCAGGAATGGAAATAGACCTTTACTGTAAATATCATCAACATAGAGTGGATCAAGTCAAAACAAAAAACTAGGACTCCACAGGAAATTTCTCATCTATAAGAATAGAAAGCAAGAATATTAAAATTGGACTCTTAGACTCCAATGAGGCAGACATTTTTGTGTCTGTTTTACTGGAAGAATCGCCTGCTTCAGAGATTTGTGAAACCTCTTCCTCCATTAATGTGAGATTCTTGAAATAAGTGCAGACCAGTTGTCACAGTGGATCTGCTGGAAGAAACACTAGAAGCATCATTTAGAAGCAGTTCTCAGGGCAGAAATGCCCCACATATGAAATAGTATTTAATATTACCTAAGAAATTAAGATTCAATTAGGATGTAGGCATAAGGAAAATTACTGAAAGAACCTTATTACTTTTATTATCCCAGCATTTGAAAATGATATACTGGGGTTACTGATGTGGTTAACACAAGGATTACAGGCTTATATTTGTCAAAAATATAAAAATTGGCAATTTCTGATTATTTCATCCCAAGTACCATTTAAACAGAGAATTCTGCCTGTGTAACCTTGTAAATACAAATTGTAAGACCTATCCACTTGGATTTTTTTCCTCTAATCCCACAAATACATGTGGGCATAAACAAAGTGTTTAACTCCATTTCTAAGTGGAGCAATTTTTAAATTTCAAAGCTTTAATTTAATTAACTATGTTCCTCTCTTGGCTTTCTCTGCTGCATATCTCCCACAGTTAGTTCCTTCTATATTTATATGGGGACAGCCAGAATTCTACTACCTTCTGCATATATAACAAAAGTATGTAGTAGGTAGCTGTTGGAAAAGAGAAGGTTGAGAGTTCCTGATAATTTAACTGTTGCAGAATTTAAATATTCATGGGAGAGCCCTTCCAGTTTCTGTATAATTGGCACAACCTGTTTTAACATTTACATGATTGTCCTTGCCCTAGATTTCATTTACTAATGTTAAAGAATGGTATTTTGATGAGCAGCCTGCTATTTCTGGTTAAGTTTTATCAGCTAAGACACCATTTCATGTTTTAAGTTAAAGAAATCACAGTGAATAATTTTATAACAGTCAGCATATCCTTCTAAAAGGACAATTAAAGAATAAAAAATTTCCATTAACATTCTTTTTTTTCTCTTTAGTAAACCAAATCTTTGGACCTTTGATTCCACTATTAAATATTTTTAAAATGTAAAAAAAAAATTATGTCTTATAATTAAGTTTTAAATATGCAAAGAGTGTTATCTTATTTTACCTTAAATGTGATCCAAAAGGTCTTTCAATGGTGCAATAAAGCTCAGAATGGCTTTATTTATAACATGAATACTTGATTTAAGGCCTATATTAAGGCCTGCCGGTGCTATCCTATCAACCGTGAGTAACAGAACTAATGTCAATTTTATTTTCTATTTCCACTACCTACCCTACCTCTCAACTAGACAAAATTAAATGAGAAAAAGTGAAATCTAGAAAAGTTGGATTTCTAAAATGAGTCCACAAATACTAGTGCTATGTTTACCTGATCATCCCTCAGCAAATATGTTATTACATTTGTTTAATCCTCTCTATATTATAGCTTTGATTTCATAGACTCGTATGCTTTAAGGAAGCAGATATCCATCACAGAGAAGCCCTCCCAGATAAAGGTTCAAAAATTAATAAATTAAATTTGCATCTTTGAAAATAAAATAACATGGAAAGTGATAAAAATTACACTAATACAGAATTATAACTTAAACAGAATACCTATCTGAACAAAATCTGCTTTGCCATTAAAAATATCATAGACTCCAAACCAAAAAAAAGTCAACAATGATACACCATACGGGGATACCAATTTTCACCCACCTAACGAAGTTGAAAATTATTGCAATTACAAAGAGAGGTGAAACCAGAGGAATTCATTCACTTCTGGTGGGAGTGTTAAATCCAACCCCTTTGTGAAATAGATTGATATTATCAACTACTGTAAAGATTATGTATAGTCTGTCATGCCCAATGACACTCCTATGAATATATCATAGAGCAGTGTTCCTCATATTTGATATATGTCTTAATTACTTATAGTTCTTGTTTTGAGATCCAAATATTAATTTGGGGTACATTTCTTAGTACATTTCTGACAAGCACCCAAGTAATACTTATACTTCTACCCAGATCATACATTGAGTTGCAAGGCCCTACAGAAAATAAGGCACATTTTATACAAGGATATATATAAAAATATTTATGTCTGTCTTTTTCATAAAAGCTGAAAACTGGAATCATCACAAGTGCCCATCAAAAGATTTGGGTAAAGTGTGGTGTATTCAAACAAGAGAATATTGCATAGCAATGAAAATAAAAGTTGGATAATTATACAAAACAATTGTTGAAAGAAAAAAAATGTGTAATTATTCCATTATGTTAAGCACTTTAACAGATAATACAGTACTGTATGGTATGGAGATTTCATTCCACTTCATAAAACTGTAAATGCAAGGGAGTATTTGCCATAAAATTAGGACAGTGTTTACCTGTCCTCAACTTTATGGTAAGACATAGTATTATGATTAAAACAGGACATGCAAGTGTTTCTAGAGTATTAATAATATTCATATTAAACACAATTTTAAGCAGTCCATTCATGTTGCATGTTTTTTTACCTATGTATGCTTATTTCATAAAATTAAAAATAATAACAGATGAAATGTAACATTATCAAAGAAGACATGATAATGCAACAGAAATAAATTTAAAAAGAAGAAATTATATTAAGAGAAAGTTGGGAAAAAAAATTAAGAACCACATAAGTAAAAATAATGAATAAATTATGCAAAATAAGTAAAAGACTAAACCAAAATTAGATGTAATATTATAGACATGAAGAATAAACAGAAATCTAGGGTAAACATTACCAGTATCTTTAAAAAAAAATTTATGCATTGGATATAACTGAAGTTATAATCCAGTCAATCCATAACAAATCTTAGTAGAAACAACTTGGAAAAGGAGAAGTAAAATAATAAAATATTGGCTGTAAATATGGTATTAATCAAATTAAAGATGGAATTTAAAACTTTAAAAACTGAAGTTGTAGTAGAAACAATGTATTTACTCTATGTAATGCAATTTTTGAAATATAAACTACCTAATGTAAAAGTAGTTTGTTGGTAAAATCTTATATAAATACTTCCATAACTTTTCTTTTTTTAATTTTCTTTTATTATTATTATTATTATGGTCAGTTAGCCAACATATAGTACATCACTAGTTTTTGATGTAGTGACGTAGTGTTCATTGATTCATTAGTTGCATATAACACCCAGGGCTCATCACAGCACCTGCCCTCCTTAATACCCATCATCCCGCTTCCCTGTCCCCCCACTTCCCCTCCTTTCTGTAACCCTCAGTTTAGTTCCCAGAGACCAGAGTCTCTCCCACTTTTCTCCCTCTCTTCTGCATTATTCTTTTCATCAAGGGAGGAGCTTAGAAATAAATGTCCCAGAATCACTTTCCATGTTTACTTCTAGTTTAGTGTCAATCACTGAGAGAACTTGCTCAAGAGGCAGAATCACTGGCGGTTACTGGCAGTCAGACAGCAAGCTCTTGTGATCGTCTGGTCAGGTGCTGCAGGCAGCTGAGGTACTTTGTGGCAGCTTTTCTGCTATTCTTGAAATTCACATCTGTTGCAGTTGCAAGTAAACTACTTCTGTTCTGCAGGCAGCAGTGATATTGGAGAGTGGTCAGAATCTTTGGTGGTACAAGCAACTGAAATGATCTGCGGCTACTTTACTGTCCCCCCTACTTATACTTCCAGTTCTAATTTCCTCTGTCAGAACTCTCCCTCCTATAAACATTTACAGTAGCTTCTGCTTTCCTGCCTGATTCCTGGCTGGTTCAATTATTTCTTCATTCCTATAATTGAGATATTGAGAAAAATTATATTTAATGTTATAAAGGTAGCCACTAGTAAAACTAGGCTACAGTTCTAAATTATGAAAGAGTGGGAAATATGGGAAAACTTTGGACAAAACACGTATGTATTTAAATGTTACACAAATGTATTGAGGCAAAAAAGGCAAAGATATAAGTCCAAACCTAATAGAAATGATAGATTAAAATAGTAATATTGGATGTAGCTTAGCAAGTCAAAACTTATTAAGTAAGACTAATCAATTTACTATGCTGAAGACTAAAAATCCTCACTGAAACCATATACTGTTCTGAATATTAGTCAATACCATTAAAAAAGACCATAATATAGCATACATACATTGTTATATAATATGGTTAGAAGTTGTGTTATATACTATATTATTATAACATATGGTTATATATTATAAGTATTAGAAAACAAATGTATCACTATTAAAAGGAAGCATGGGGAGCTACCTGGAAATAACCTTAAGAAACATGAAAATGTTTTTTTTTAAAGGTTTTATTTATTTATTTGAGAGAGAGATCACAAGTAGGCAGAGAGGCAGGCAGAGAGAGAGACAGAGGGGAAGCAGGCTCTCCGCTGAGCAGAGAGCCCTATGTGGGGCTCGATCCCAGGACCCTGGGATCATGATCTGAGCCGAAGGCAGAGGCTTAACCCACTGAGCCACCCAGGCACCCCATGAAAATGTTTTTAAAACATAAGAGCTCATTATACTTCTTGGTTACAAATAATGTACAGTTAGCAACCCAATCATTATCCTATAAAGAAACAGTGACATAAATATGATCGAAAAAATAGAATGATAGAAATGTATATTATATAATATGATACATTACTCATATATTGCAAAATATATTAATATATAATAGAAGAAATTATTTTCATAGTAGCATGATGGACACAATGACAACACCAGCACAACATAGTGAAATTATGAGATATGTGTAATTCTTATAAAAAGAATATTGTAACTGTGCCATATTAATAAAACCTTGAATAAAAGTCATAATGCCTGATTTCTGGTTATGAAAGGATATTAACTCTACCTTGTATTTTACTTTTGAGAATTTAATCACAATATAATAATAAAAAACAGAATTATTTTGAAATTGAAACAATGTTAAGTTTATTTAGAATGAAAAACTTATAAATAGCCAGGGAAATTCTGGTAGTGGAAAGGGTATGAGAAAAATTGTATTAATATTGGCTGTTGATAGGAGTATAAATTTGTAAAACATTCTGTGAAGGCAATATGGTAAAATCCATCACTTTTTAAAAAAATCCATCACTTTTTAAGTGTAAGTTAACCAATATAGTTGTAGGGATTTATCCTTTAAAAATTTTGTCGTGGGTTCATACACACAGACACCCACACAGAGCAAAATTTAAATTCAGGAATAATGGTTCCCACAAATAAGTTTATCTACACAGTGAAATAACATTTGACTGTTAAAAGAACCTGGTAGATGCATTACCATGGGCATTGGAAGTATCAATGTATTGACAAGAAACAAGTTGTGGAGAATATGTCTACAGTAAATCTTCCTTTTCTTAAAGTAAATATAGATGTTTATTATATGTGTATATTAGGAATTTGGAAGCAAATACATTATACTATTAACAGTGGATATTTCTGAGTGTTGGGTCATTTGTGAGTCTTACTTTCATTTTAGGCATTTCTGTATTAGCTGAACTTTTCAACTACATTTCGCTTTTGTAGTCAGAATATCAATCCATTTTATAAGAAACATGTAAGTTCTGTGTTAGTTCTTTCAGTTGATTAAAGATTTCATTTTATATCTTAGATTTATTGAAGTACAAAGTAGAGAAAATAGGAGAATACATTTACACAGGTACTTCTATGTCCTATTGCTTTGTTTACCTTGTGTAGTGTATTGAGGTGGAAAACTATGGCTACAATGAAAATGAATCCTGTGAGCCAGTCATTTTGTGGATAGATTTATTTTTATGGTTTCCTTAGTGTTTGTCTGAAGGGGAAAAAGACATAACATGAGAATGGGAACAATAAAATATCTCATTCTGTACCTTCTCCTCTTGACAGGTCTAAGTAATACCTTATTTTTACATATCACCTGTTTTAGAGAGTGAAGTATGTTTATGGGTACCTATTCATCATCAGAACATTCCTGTTGCCTGCACACAGGGATCCAAGAGATGACCATCTGAATAAATTCAGCCAAACGATTATCTAATAACAGCTGAAGGTTTTTGAATCTTTGGTCAATTAAATCCGATTAATTTAGTTTCTCCTTTCCTTGATTGGCTACCTGACTTGTTATTATGACTGGATTTTAATATTGTGTAGTGTGGCACAAAAAAATGGTAAAACTGGCACAATCTCTCTCTTTCTCAAAATATCTTTGGCATATTCAAGAATAATTAGAGTCATGTTGAAGGAAATTGTAAATTCCTGATTGTACAAAACCTTATTGGCTTACCTTTTTTTTAAGATTTTATTTATTTATTTGAGAAAGAGAGAGAGAAAGAGAGCAGGGTAAGGGAAAGAAGGAGAGGAAGAGAGAGAATCCCAAGCAAACTTCCTCCTTAGCGTGGAGCCCAATATGGGGCTCCATCTCAGGACAATGACCTGAGCTGACATCAAGGGGTGGTCACTCAACCATCTGAGCCACACGGGTGCCCCTGATTGTCTAACTTTTTAACTGAGATTCATGACATTTTAGAAGATTTACATTAGAAAAGACATCTAAGTTCAATCTCCCATTCTTTCTTTCAGTATTTAACAGCTATAATATAAACCTACTATAAACCCTGGGTATGCTCTGATGAACATAATCTTTTAAGGAATATAGTTCATTGGATATACAAACAGTATAGTAAAAGTGACTATGAATCAATCAGTAGTTTTAAGAAAACTTACCCACTAAATCAAGAATAGCCTGAGCAAAAAAAATAGGAAAGGCATTCTAAGCAGGACAGATATCTTTTGGGAAAAAAACAAAATAGTTAATTAGCCTGACAAAATCAGTATCTGTTATATTTGGAACAGAAGTTGAGTAAGGTAAAGTGGCAGAAAATGAAGCTTAGGTGGCATTCTTGTATAACGATGCTTAACGGGTATCCTAAGGGGAGCCATTGAAACAGGGAAGTGCATGTTCAAATTTGTGTCTTTTGGCACAAATTTTAATGAAGAGAATGGAATGCTGTTAGTATCCCTGGGAGTGTATGGTAAGGCTAGAACCCATAAACCATTACTTTTAACAATATACATTTCTCAAAATTAATCCTGCACAAAGTGAGGTAAAGTAGAAATTGAAATCACAAGGCCTAGACCCTGATCTCTTGGCTTTTCTGGGTCCTGACAAACTGTTTTCCCAGTTTGTGTGATCATCAAGCAACTGATTGTTTTATTCTCTCTGTACCTTAAGGTTCTCCATCTGTAAAAAATGGTAATAGTACTTCTTAGGCTTATTATAAGAATGTAATAAATCAGCATATGTAAAACAGTACAATATCCCAGTGTGTGTTAATGATTTTATCTGTTTTCTGAAAACTCTAATGCTCCATTTTTTAGATGTTTTAGTCACGTATCTTTCTTTTCAGTAAATTCTACTTTCTTGTCAGGGAGCTCCCAACATTGTCATGCCATTTTCTTTCTATTCTCTTTTCCACTCTCTTAGAAGCCTCTTATAATCCTATGCCTAGTATTTTGTTATTCAGTCTTCTACCTCATGTGAACGTCTCATACTGCTGGGGCCTACTTTTATTTTTTCCTTCTCTGACTGCTATAAATGTTTGGAGCTCAGTGTGGTCAAAGCAAGACAAGGTTAGCTGAAACCGAGTACAGTGGACAAGGGTACCTGATCCTCATTAGGCAACAAAGGCATCTTGAAGACCCATGAGGAAGGGAGATAGAGGGTTCTGACTCTGGGGAAAAAAAAAATAGTGTCAAATTTTACCCCACACTACCTTAGACAAAGGATGAATTTATTCATGTCTTTTTTTTAAATTTCAGTCTCCATCCAGACTGACTCAAGAATCAATGTAACAAAGGACTTATTAGACCATGGAGAATCAAGGGAAACTTAATAGTGGGGAAAAAGTGAGTAGGATCTGTAGCCATTTACTCAGGCAAAAAAATTTCAGTATCAAGTTCATAATGGGGTTTGTTTTTTTGTCTTTTTATTTTGGGGGGACTTTTGTGTTGTTTGTTTGTTGTTTTGTTTGTTTTTGGACCCCTATCTTTGGTACCAGGGAGAGAGAAATGAACCTGGCACCATTTTTCTTTGACATGTGTAGCTAGTGGGAAAAATAGGAAAATGGGATTGCAGATCAGTCCTGTAAGCCCTGGGCTAGGGAAAATTCTCTGTTATGGAGGCCCAGAAGACAGCCAGCTGACCTGACAACGTTGTCTGGAGGTAACATCTGTTGTTGAGGTAAAGCTGTTTATTCTCTGCCATTTGTTTTTTTGCTGCGTTTTGGTGGGCAAGGACACTGAAAGTATGTTTGCTGCCTAGGTGAGGTGCAGAGCCTTGCAGGTGCAATTTGCTGCTGATTAAATAGGGGCTGAAGGTAAAGCCTTCAGGGTGTTCCCCTGTGTGGCCTTTGGAATGCTTAGATGAATGATAATCAATAAGTAAGGAACTTTGACACTTGCCCATGGTTTCAGTTTCACAAAGGCCTGGCTCCTCATTAGGGGCATTGAGATATTCAAATTTCCAACCAAGCCCCAAATATGGGATGTTGTAGGGAAAGAATAAGAAACGAAAACAATGTGTATATAGATGATTAAACTACAGCTTGTTAATACACTCAAGTTATTATGAATATAGGGAGCTATTACAGATGACATATCATTATGGTCAGTAATTTTAACAAAACTATGTTCTTGTCTGTCAGTGGATTAATTACTCTTTTGTACTCCAATTGAGATTCCGTTCCTTCATTTTTTATTAGCTTCGTACAAAGGAGAAAAACATGGGAAAGAATTGCATAATAAACAATTTAGTCATTTAAAAATTTACATGGATAATACTCTGCTTTAATAATAGTAATAGCTGTTTTGTTTTTTAGCAGTTTCTGGATGAGGAGCTGTATGCATATCATCCCTTTTAATAAACAGCAACCTTATCCCTCTATTTTGGAAACAATAGTTGTATATATAGAAGGACATCAATAAGCAAGATAGATTTCTGAACAGCCAAAAAGGATGTTAAAATATTATGAATTAAATTTCATATCATTTATTATAGGAACAAGTTAAGTCATCTTTCCTGTGAGAATTCATTCTCATATTATATATACATATATATATGTATAAATTTAAATTAACTTATTTGTCTTATGAACTTTCCTGAAATACTCATTGGCTGAAATTGTGGAAAACCTGTTCAGTAAATTTTGCTCTCCTCCAGGAGCTAAGGGACACTCTATTTACGAGTTAATTTTGCACACAAGTAGATTAGTTTTAAATCAGTGTTTCTGAGATGCTATTCATACGGAATATTGAACAGACATCAATCTAAGCAATAGTACTTATCATCCTATAGCCTACCCTCCTAAATCTAGGATTGTAAGGAGTTTAAAAACATTTTTGCCTATAACTTATTTTTGTACTAATTTAATCCAGTTTTTTCCAGTTAGGAAAAAACATATATTTTTATTATTTTTTTTAATATTTTTCTAAGAAATTTTAAAATATAAAATTATAAAGAAAAATAAAATAACTACACATATCCTGTGATTGACAATTTTTCACATATTGTCATATTCACTTTATATTTTAAATTAACAAATATAAGTATTACAGATAAAATTAATTTTTTTTCTTCCCATCACTGGGACCATTACTCACTTCCCTCTACTAGATGTATATTTTGCTTAATTTATGGAACACACATGATATAGGAATGATCACTCTAAACTTTGCTTTCTTTTGCCACTCACTGTTTTCATTTAAAAGGTCTATCCATATTAAATATATGGTTTTAGCTCAATATTTTATCTGTAGTGTAGAATTTCATAAACATATCACATTTTATTTATCCATCTCTTCAAAGAAGGGCATCTTAGCTGACTTGATACTTTTCTGCATTCCAAACTCTGCTAAAAGGAAATTTCTGTCTGCACTTGTGAGAATGGTTTCTAGGGAGTACTTAGATTTATTGGATTGATATATGTCTATTTGTAGTTTTATTAAGTACTGCCAAATGTATGTAACGTATGTATGTAAAGAGGATGTATGTAAAGATGTATTCTAGGAAGAGTGGAGCCTGAATTTTCCCAGAGATTTTTTACTGTTCTATTATTTTAGAAACACATATTGCTGAATAAATAGAACATTAGGATGAAAATTAACTTGAAGTAACCCTAAACAAATGAAGGCCAGATTAACTATAGACTTGAGTAAGTGTTAGTTTAAATTTACAAATTTGTTGTTTATAATTAAGAAATAATTATCTGGATAGCCCTATTCAAACAAGCTTCCTTTGTAATGTAATGCCCCTAAAATAATTAGAACAGTGTTATGATGTCACAGAAATAGCAGTAGTGATCAAGAGAGAAGATGAGATTCCAAAAAATACATTGAATTATATATAAAAATTTTAACAGAATAAAATAAGCATTAAAAATTTGCATACATTTAAACATTTATTTAATAAATAGCATTGGAATAACTATTAGCTTCTCTACCCTCACTATATCTTTCATTTTTCTCATCACCCTACATTCCAATTATATTAAATTTTTACTTCTTCAAACATCCCAAGAACTTCAAGAACTCTGTCATTGTGTACATTGTTCTTACCTATGTGGTAGGACTGCTGAAGAATTTTCTCATCTTTGACACATAGATGCTAATTTCCAACATCCCACAAAATTGTACTAACCATGTCACTGGATTTCAGACAACAGAATGTGAACAAAGGAGTCATGCCATTTTGAGGTCTCACCCATAAACCATGACATACATGGTCTTTCTTGTTTTTCTTATTACAGCTGACAGGAAAAATTAAGATCTCTCCTGAAGGAAACCTAAGTGGCACATTTTTTTTTGAATTTTATTATTGAGGTATAGTTGACATACAATGTTCTATTAGTTTCAGATATACAGCATAGTGATTCAATAGTCCTATACACTAGGCATTGCTCAGCAGTCACCATACAACATTATTACAATGTAATTGACTATATTTCCCTGTTGTGTACTTTCTGTTTTTCTTCTTTTATTTTAATTACAGTATAATCAACATGCAGTGGTGTTATATGAATACCCCATAGTGATTCAGCAGTTTTATAGGTTACTCAGTGTTCATCATATAAGGGTACTCTGAATCCCCTTCACCTATTTCACCCCCGCCCCAATCCACTTCTCCTCTGGTAACCATCTGTTTGTTCTTCTGTTTGTTAAGAGTCTATTCTTCGGTTTGTCTTTTTTTCCTTCGTTTGTCTAGTTTCTTAAATTCCACACATGAGTGGTATGTCATATGGTATTTGTCTTTCTCTGACTTATTTTGCTTAGCATTATGTTCTCTGGATCCATTCATGTTGTTGCAGATAGAATGGCTTCATTCTTTTTATGGCTGAGTATAAATATATACACATATAAATATAAATATAAATATATAACTTCTTCTTTATCCATTCATATATGCCACTTTTTCTTCTTTTTTTTTTATTAAAGATTTTTATTTATTTATTTGACAGAGATCACAAGTAGGCAGAGAGGCAGGCAGGGTGGGGGTGGGAGGAAAGCAGGCTCCCTGCTGAGCAGAGAGCCTGATGTGGGACTCGATCCCAGGACCCTGGGATCATGACCTGAGTCGAAGGCAGCGGCTTAACCCACTGAGCCACCCAGGCGCCCCCACTTTTTCTTCTTTATACATTCATCTATCAATGGACACTTGGGCTGCTTCCATATTTTGGCTATTGTGAATGATGCTGCAGTAAAAGTAGAGGTAGATATACCTTTCTGAATTAGTGTTTTTATATTCTCTGGGTAAATACATAGTAGTGGAATTACTGGATCATTTGGTAGTTCTACTTTTAATTTTTTGAGGAATCTCTATATTGTTTTCCACAATGGCTAATCAAGTTTGCATTCCCACCAGCAGTGTATATAGGGTTCCTTTTCCTCCACATCCTCACCAACACTTGTTTCTTGTATTGTTGAATTTAGCCATTCTGACAGGTACAAGGTGATGCCTCATTGTGGTTTTGAATTGTATTTCTCTGATGATAAGTGATATTGAGTGTTTTTTCATGTGATTGTTGGCTATCTATATGTCTTCTTTTGGAGAAATGTCTGTTCGTGTTCGCTGTCCATTTTTAATTAGATTATCTGTTTTACTGGTGTTGAATTTTGTAAGTTCTTTATAGATTTTGGATACTAACTCTTTATCAGGTATAACATTTGCTAATACCTTTTCCTATCCAGTAGGATGTCTTTTAGTTTTGTTGGTTGTTTCTTTGCTGTGCAGAAGCTTTATATTTTGATGTGGTCCCAATGCTTATTTTTAATTTTGTTTCCTTTGCCTCAGGAGGCATATCTAGAAAGAATTCACTATGACTGATGTCAAAGAAGTTATTGCCTGTGCTTTTTTCTAAGATTTTTATGGTTTCTGGTCTCATATATATGTCTTTATTCCATTTTGAATTTATTTTTGTGTTTGGTATAAGAAAGTAGTCCAGTTTCTTTTTCTTTTCTTTCTTTTTTTTTTTTTTTTTTTTTTTTTGCATATAGCTTTCCAGTTTTCCTGACACCATTTGTTGAAGAGACTTTTTCCCATTGGATATTTGTGCCTCCTTCGTTGAAGATTAATTGGCCATATAATCATGGGTTTATTTCTAGGCTCTGTTTTGTTCCACCGATCTATTTGTTTATTTTTGTGCTAGTACCATACTGTTTTGGTTACTACAGCCTTCTAATAATATCTTGATGTCCTGAATTGGGATGCCTCCAATTTTGCTTTTCTTTTTTGAGACTGCTTTGGCTATTCAGGGTCTTTTGTAGTTCCATACAAATTTTAGGATTATTTCTTCTGGTTCTGTGAAAAGTGCTATTGATATTTTGATAGAGATTGCATTGAACATCAAGATTGCTTTGGGTAGGGTAATATAGACATTTTAACTATATTTGTTCTTCCAATTCATGAACATGGAATACCTTTCCATTTCTTTGTGTCATCTTCAATTTCCTTCATCAGTTTTTATGGTTTTCATAGTATAGGTCTTTCACCATCTTGGTTAAGTTTATTCCTAGGTATCTTATTATTTTTGATACAATTGTAAATGGGTTTTTTCTTAATTTCTCATTTTGCTACTTCATTATTGGTGTGTAGAAATGCAATGGATTTCTATATATTGATTTTGTATCCTGCCACCTTATTCAATTCATTTATCAGTTCTAGTAATTTTTGGTGAAGTCTATAGGGTTTTCTATATAGTATAATGTCATCTGCAGATTGTGAAAACTTTACTTCCTCCTCACCAATTTGGATGCTTTTTATTCCTTTTTCTTTTCTCATTGCTGTGAGGACTTCCAGTACCATGTTGAATAAACGTGGTGAGATTACACATCCTTTTCTTATTCCTGACTGTAGGGGGAAAGCTTTCAGTGTTTCCCACTTGAGTATGATAATAATTGGGTTTTTCAGAGATGGCCTTTATTATGTTGAGGTGTGTTTCCTCTAAACCTACTTTGTTGAGGGTTGTTATCATGAATGGATGTTGTACTTTGTCAGATGCTTTTTCTGCATCTGTTGAAATGACCGCATGATTTTTATCCTTTCTTTTGTTGATGTGATGCCTTATGTTGATTGATTTATGAATATTGAGCCACTCTTGCATCCCAGAAATAAATCCTACTAGATTGTGATCAATGTTTTTTTTTTAAGGTATTGTTAGATTCAGTTTGCTAATATTTTGTGGAGGATTTTTGCATCTATGTTCATCAGAGATATTGACCTTTAGTTCTCTTTTTTCTACAGAGCCCTTATCTGGTTTTGATATCAGGGTAATACTTGCCTCATAGAATGAATTTGGAAGTTTTTCTTTGTTTTCTATTTTTTGCAATAATTTAAGAAGAATAGGTATTCTTTAAATGTTGTAGAATTTGCCTGCAGAGTGATCTGTTCCTAGGCTTTTGTTTATTGGGAGTTTTTGAATTACTGATTCAATTTCACTGCTGGTAATCAGTTTGTTCAAATTTTCTATTTCTTCCTGATTCCATTTTGGGAGGTTTTATGTTTGTAGGAATTGGACCATTTCTTCTAGGTTGTCCAATTTTTTGGCATATAATTTTTCATAATATTCTGTCATAATTGTTGATATTTCTGTGGTATGGGTTGTTATTTCTCCTGTTTCATTTCTGATTTTGTTTGAGTTCTCTCTCTCTCTCACTCTCTCTTTGTTGAGTCTGGCTAGATATTTATCAATTTTATCAATCTTTTCAAAGAACCAGCTCCTGGCTTCATTGATCTGTTCTATTGTTTTATTAATTTTTATTTTGTTTATATCTCCTCTAATCTTTATTATTTCCTTCCTTCTACTGGTTTTGTGTTTTGGTTGTTCTTTTTCTGGCTCCTTCATGTGTAACGTTAGTTGTTTATTTGAGATTTTTCTTGCTTCATGAGGTAAGTTTGTATTGCTGTAAACTTCCCTTTAGAAGTTTTTTGTGGTATCCAAAGATTTTAGACCACTGTGCTTTCATTTTCATTTATCTCCATGTATTTTTTGAATTTCCTCTTTGATTTCTTTGTGGTTTATTCATTGTTTAGTAACATGTTATTTAACCTTCATGTATTTGTACTCTTTCCAGATTCTTTTTCTTTTGGTTGATTTCTAGTTTCATAGCTTTGTGGTCAGTAAAGATGCATGGTATGACTTCGATCTTTTTTAATTTGTTGAGACCTGTTTTGTGGCCTAATGTATGATCTATTCTGAAGAGTGTGCAATTGGAAAGACTGTGTACTTGGAAAGAATCTGTATTCTGTTTTAGGATGGAATATTCTGAATATATTTTTTAGAGCTATTTGGTCCAATGTATCATTATTGATTTTCCATTTGGATAATCTATCCATTGATGTAAATGGGGTGGTAAAGTTCCTCACTGTTATTGCATTACTGTCAGTTACTTCTTTCATGGTTGTTGTTAACTGCTTTATGCATTTAGGCGCTCCTGTGTTGGGTGCATAAATATTTATAATTGTTATATCTTCTTGTTGGATTGTTCCCTTTATGATTATATAGTATCCTTCTTTGTCTCTTGTTATAGTCTTCATTTTAAAGTCTATTTCATGTAATATAAATATTGCTACCCTGGTTTTGTTTTCATTTCCATTTGCATAATAAATGCTTCTCCATCCCTTCACTTTCAATCTGCATATGTCTTTAGGTCTGAAATGAGTCTCTTATAGTTACCCCATGCTGTACTTTCCATCTCTATGACTTGTTTTATAACTAGCAGTTTATACCTCAAATCCCCTTCACCTATTTCATCAATCCCCCCATGCTCTTCTCTGACAACCATCACTTTCTTCTCTGTATTTTTGAGTCTGTTTCTATTTTTTTTATTTTTTTTAGGTTCCAAATGTAAGTGAAATCATATGGCATTTGTCTTTCTCTGACTTATTTCACTTTTATTTCCACCAGAAATACATAAAATCAAATCTTCAAACTACCCAAAAAGGAATAGGATATTTATCTAACTGCACAGAAATGATTATAGAATTGGATGTTATTTATTGTCTATGCAATTTCCATTTGCCATCTCTATTCCTTTCTTACTAAATCCCTTGAATCAAAAGATCATATCCTTAACTACAGGGGTGAACTCCCAAGAAAAAACCCCTGCCAACAAACAAGACCACATATTACATATTTAAAAAATAAATATGGCTTGAACCATTATACATCTTTTAATCTGTCTTTTAGCATTGCTGTAACTAATACAATGTGAAAGCTCATCCCTCCATGTTCCACCAAGGGAATTCAACTTTCACGGAATATTTCTGAGACTTGGGCTGTCTTCCAGAGCCATGAAGAGTTGGTATCTTCCTTCACTGAATTTTCAAGTTCAGGTTACACCTCTTTCAGAGTATCTTCAATTTTGTATATTATTTTATTTGTGTATTATTTTGTGTGTTGTGTATTTATTTGTGTATTATTATATTTGTGTATTAAATATTATGCATTCCTTTAAACCTGTGAGTACTTGGGAGAAGTAAACTTTTACTATTAATTTTTATGTACATTTTGCCTAACACGGAACTTGGTGCATAGTAGGCACAATTAAATAAAATTGCCAACCAAATAAATAAATATTAGTATAGATGGAAATACTTTATATAATGTATCACACCATGGATGAATCAAATGATTAAATGCTTTGCCACCTTGAGTTCCCCAAAAAGCAGATTTAGAAGTGTAAGAAATTTATGGAGGAAAAGTCCTACAAAGGATGACAAAGTTGGGGATAGGAGTAGGCAGGAAGAATCTTAAGATCCCAAGGCAGATCAGATACCTGTGAAAGGACAGAGTGAGGAGAGGATTGGGTAGGAAGAGTCTCATGCCCTAATAAAGTTCTGAGAAAGTTTCAGCCCAGGGCTTCAGTATCTCTGAGCAAAGGTTGCCTGTTGGAAAATTTCAGCCTTAGGCAGGAATGGTACAGTACTAGTACCTCCAGCATGCTGACTCAGTAATGGACAAGCTTAAGTATAACTGATAGTGGATTCATAGGAGTGGCAGTGAGGTTGTTAATCTACTCTCACAGTAGATTCTTCAGGAGTTCTGAGTGACATTTTTCATAACAACCACAAAAATATAAAATTGAGTCTTAGAACTAGCAAAAGAAGAAGAAAAAGAAGAGGAAGAAGATGAAGAAAGAAAGAAAAAGGAAGAAATGAAGGGTGGAAGAAAGAAAGAAAGAAAGAATTTTACCAATGCATAGTTATTATATTAGAAATTATTTGTTGCCTCCTTTCTTATGTTTACTTCCTAAATCCCATAAATAATATACCTTTATCCCTCTTTTTAGTGGAAGATACTACTTAAATTCATTCATCATGTTCATATTATTTCTTTCACCAACACCTCATTAAAATAAGTAAGCTGATCTAAGTCTGGCAAATGACATAGAGGAAGTCTATTAGTGATTTTCTTTTTTTTTTTTAATTTAAACATATAATGTAACCCCACCAACACCAACACCTCTCCCAACACTGCTCCCCCCCACCCCCCTCAGTTTGTTTTATGACATTAAGAGTCTCTTTTGGTTTGTCTCCCTCCCGATCCCATCTTGTTTCATTTATTCTTTTCCTATCCCCTTAACCCCCACCCCCATTGCATCTCCACTTCCTCATATCAGGGAGAAATAGAAAATCTATTAGTGATTTTCTGACAAATATTTATTCTTTCCCAAGAAACACATACTGAATGAATTGGTCCCTTTTCTTCTGGAAGTTACTGCCTTTGGATGTGACACCTTGAACTAACATGCTATAGAGAGAAGTGTCAGGATTATCAACAGAAGCCAAAGGAGAGACCTGACCTCACACATTAAGTGCCTGCCTTACTTCCAGAGCTTTGGACCTTCTGGAGCCTCAAGGGAGATGCATGATTTCTTTGTTATTTAAGGCAGTTTTGTTTGTGAATATCTATCATCTGATATTGAAAGCAGCCTACCTGTTTCAGTTGTTTTTTACATATTTTTTAAATTATATGAAAACTAAAGTGTACCAATGAGGTATATAATGTGAATACCACAAACTAAAAATAAAAATAACAAAATTTCAAAGAGGACACATAGGAAAGATGCATATAGATGCTTTTCCAATTACTGCAAGTAATGGAAGAAGTGGAGCTGTAGAGGCATAATTTAAATTCGATAAATTTTTCAAAACATGATATTCAATATTGGTATAAGGCTTCAGGGAAACTGAATAATTGAACATAATTTTAGAGCAGTTTAAACTAGGAGTTTATGGAAAATAAATTTGCAGTATATATCAAGAATCTTAAAATGATCACAAACCTTTAATCTAATCATTTAAACTTAGGTATTTTTCCTAAGGAAAGAACTATAAGACAATATAATTTCCCTATGATGATCATTGTGACTTTTTTAACAGTGGGAAAATATTTAGATGTAGCATGATTACCTAACAATGATGAACTAATTAAAGGATGTTATTCAATTAGAGTAATTGTTTCCCATATAAAGACCACTAATATCAGTCACATGGGACACTTATTAAAAATACAGATTCCTGGTCTGATTCGAGATTTATTGAATCAACATTTCTTGGGGAGTTACCAAGAATCTACATGTTTAACAGTCATCTTAGGTGATAGCTAATTATCAAGCACTAGATAGGAAATGATGCTCACTTTTAAGATTATAATTATGAAGACCATGCACAAGTATTAAAAACTGCACAACATTATATTGAAAGAAAAATACAGAAATATAGAAAATATATTGTGGGTATTGTGATTACATTTATTTATATATTTACAACTTTGTAAATATATGGATAAATTCAAGTGGAAAAGAATTTGGGGGGGGCGGCTAGGAGGGAGAGAGAGAATCTTAAGCAGGCTTCATGCCCAGGACAGAGCCCCATGTGGGACTCAATCTCAAAACCCTGAGATGGTGACCTGAGCCAAAATCAAGAGTCAAGACACTTAACAGACTGAGTCACCCAGGCACCACCGGGTTGAAAATTTTTAAATGTGTGCACATTTCTTTAAAACTTTTTCTACTGTTTTATGTTAACACTTTCTTTAAAGAAAAAAATTACTTTATATTACAAAACTATAAATATATTACAAAAGTAAACATATGTGTGTACACACACACACATTCAAAATTAGATTTGGCTATAGAAATCTTTTCACATATTATACTGTTTTACTCAATATCACATGCATAGTTCTGATTCTTAGATCTCAAAATGAGCATAAATAACTTTCAAAAATGTAAAAAGTATTTGAAAGGACATAGCAAAGTCTGCTAGAAAAAGCTACTAATAAAATGTTCATTTATTATGGGATAATATAATACATATTATGAAGTTGAAATTTTTATTTATTCACAAGCCATAAAAGTATTGCAGGTTTGATAAACTAGAAAGGAAACTGTTTACTACCTTTTGGATTATTTTAGATCATGATAAGACATTGCAGAAAGAACCAACAATACTTGCACTTCTAGCTAAAAAAAATCTTTAAATGGGTTTTGTTGAGTTTTTTTTTTCCTGTGAAGCTGGATTTTATAAACCATCAATCAATCAAGAAATCATTCTTCCAATCATTTCATAGTAATTGAGTTATAATCTCTTGGTGAATCCCTCAAAATTACTGACAGATGGGTTTATCTGGCAGCCATTTCTTATTAATATCTATGGCCAAGTTCTCATCACTTCTTTAAGATGGTGATACTTCAACAAAAAAGCACAAATGGATAAGAGTTATATCCTCACTTTAAATTTTCACTGACATAAGAAATAACTTCAGAAAGAAACAATGGTAAAATAAATTGTTGCTACTACAAGTGGAACATTCCTGATATATTTTAATTTCTAAAATACAGCCAATATTACTTTAAAAGTCATTTCCACCATTTTTTAAAAATGTGGCAAAATGTATTACACATCTGAATTTCTATCATTTAAAAATAAGTGGGAAAGTACACATATATCCATATCCCAAAATCCCAGTATGACAAAAGGAAGATGTGGGTTGCTAGAGAGAAAGAAGAAAGAAAGAAAGAAAGAAAGAAAGAAAGAAAGAAAGAAAGAAAGAAAGGGAGGGAAGGAGGGAGGGAGGGAGGGAGGGAGGGAGGGAGGGAGGGAGGGAGGAAGGAAGGAAGGAAGGAAGAAAGGAAGAAAGAAGAAAGAAAGAAAGAGAAAAGGAAGGAAGGGAGGGAGGGAAGAAGGGAGAAAGAAGGAGGAAGGAAAAGAAGAAAAGGTAGCTACCACCAGTAATATTTATGGGTTTTTTTACTATGTATTAGGCTATGTTTTAAACACTCTGTACTTAGTTCTTATTACTAGCTTATGCAGTGGTACTATTTCCTTTTTATAGATGAACAAGCTGAGATAATTGTAGGTTAAGTGACTTGTCCATGATTCTATAATGACTGACCAGTAGAAGCAATATTCAAAGTCACACAGCCTTCGACTCCAGAGCTCACACTGTATTTATCCACTGTATTATAGTTATAGAATGATAGAATTCGATGGACCTGGCATTAAATTAAAAAATCTACAAACTCCTATTTATTATTTTCTTTAAGCTTTCTTATTTAAACATAATGTAACCCCACCACCCTCTCCCAACCCCTCTCCCCCCCACCCCCCTCAGTTTGTTTTATGACATTAAGAGTCTCTTTTGGTTTGTCTCCCTCCCGATCCCATCTTGTTTCATTTTTACTTTTCCTACCACCTTAATCCCCACCCCCATTGCATCTCCACTTCCACATATCAGGGAGATCATATGAGAGTTGTTTTTCTCCAATTGACTTATTTCGCTAAGCATAATATGCTCTAGTTCCATCCATGTCGTCGCAAATGGTAAGATTTCATTTCTTTTGATGGCTGCATAGTATTCCATTGTATATATATACCACCTTTTCTTTATCCATTCATCTGTTGATGGACACCTAGGTTCTTTCCATAACTTGGCTATTGTGGACATTGCTGCTATAAACATTTGGGTACACGTGCCCCTTCAGATCACTACGTTTGTATCTTTAGGGTAAATACCCAGTAGTGCAATTGCAGGGTCATAAGGTAGCTCTATTTTCAATTTTTTGAGGAACCTCCATGCTGTTTTCCAGAGTGGTTGCACCAGCTTGCATTCCCACCATCAGTGTAGGAGTGTTCCCCTTTCTCCACATCCTCGCCAGCATCTGTCATTTCCTGACTTGTTCATTTTAGCCATTCTGTCTCATTGTGGTTTTGATTTGTATTTCCCTGATGCCCAGTGATGTGGAGCACTTTTTCATGCGTCTGTTGGCCATCTGGATGTCTTCTTTGCAGAAATGTCTGTTCATGTCCTCTGCCCATTTCTTGATTGGATTATATGTTCTTTGGGTGTTGAGTTTGCTAAGCTCTTTATAGATTTTGGATACTAGCCCTTTATCTGATATGTCGTTTGCAGATATCTTCTCCCACTCTGTCAGTTGTCTTCTGGCTTTGCTGACTGTTTCCTTTGCTGTGCAAAAGCTTTTGATCTTGATGAAGTCCCAATAGTTCATTTTTGCCCTTGCTTCCCTTGCCTTTGGCATTGTTCCTAGGAAGAAGTTGCTGTGGCTGAGGTCGAAGAGGTTGGTGCCTGTGTTCTCCTCAAGGATTTTGATGGATTCCTTTCTCACGTTGAGGTCCTTCATCCATTTTGAGTCTATTTTCGTGTGTGGTGTAAGGAAATGGTCCAATTTCCTTTTTCTGCATGCGGCTGTCCAATTTTCCCAACAACATTTATTGGAAAGGCTGTCTATTTTCCATTGGATATTCTTTCCTGCTTTGTTGAAGATTAGTTGACCATAGAGTTTAGGGTCTATTTCTGGGCTCTCTATTCTGTTCCATTGACCTATCTGTCTGTTTTTGTGCCAGTACCATACTGTCTTGATGATGACAGCTTTGTAATAGAGCTTGAAGTCTAGAATTGTGATGCCACCAACTTTGGCTTTCTTTTACAATATTCCTTTGGCTATTCGAGGTCTTTTCTGGTTCCATATAAATTTTAGGATTATTTGTTCCATTTCTTTGAAAAAATTGGATGGGATTTTGATAGGCATTGCATTAAATGTGTAAATAGCTTTAGGTAGCATAGACATTTTCACAATATTTATTCTTCCAATCAATGAGCATGGAACATTTTTCCATTTCTTTGTGTCTTCCTCAATTTCTTTCATGAGTACTTTATAGTTTTCTAAGTAGATTCTTTGCCTCTTTGGTTAGGTTGATTCCTAGGTATCTTATGGTTTGGGGTGCAATTGTAAATGGGATTGACTCCTTAATTTCGCTTTCTTCTGTCTTGTTGTTGATGTAAAGAAATGAGCTGATTTCTGTGCATTGATTTTGTATCCTGACACTTTACTGAATTCCTGTACAAGTTCTAGCAGTTTTGGAGTGGAGCCTTTTGGGTTTTCCACATATAGTATCATATCCTCTGCAAAGAATGATAGTTTGACTTCTTCTTTGCCGATTTGGATGCCTTTAATTTCTTTTTGTTGTCTGATTGCTGAGGCTAGGACTTCTAGTACTATGTTGAATAGTAGTGGTGATAGCAGACATCCCTGCCATGTTCCTGACCTTAACGGAAAAGCTCTCAGTTTTTCTCCATTGAGAATGATACTTGCCGTGGGTTTTTCATAGATGGCTTTGATAATATTGAGGTTTGTGCCTTCTATCCCTACACTTTGAAAGAGTTTTGATTAGGAAGGGATGTTGCACTTTGTCAAATGCTTTTTCAGCATCTATTGAGAGTATCATATGGCTCTTGTTCATTCTTTTGTTAATGTATTGTATCACATTGATTGATTTGCAGATGTTGAACCAACCCTGCTGCCCTGGAATAAATCCCATTTGGTCGTGGTGAATAATCCTTTTAATGTACTGTTGGATCACATTGGCTAGTATTTTGGTGAGATTTTTCGCATCTATGTTCATCAAGGATATTGGTCTGTAATTCTCTTTTTTGATGGGATCCTTGTCTTGTTTGGGGATCAAGGTGACACTGGCCTCATAAAATGAGTTTGGAAGTTTTCGTTCCATTTCTATTTTTTGGAACAGTTTCAGGAGAATAGGAATTAATTCTTCTTTAAATGTTTGGTAGAATTCCCCTGGGAAGCCATCTGGCCCTGGGCTTTTGTTTGTT
>RCUC01120777.1:0-20928 GCA_003697995.1 Taxidea taxus jeffersonii
AGTCAGCTGGCCTGATGAATTTAATGACTAGGTACTGAGCATTTCAATTTTGAGCTCAATATTGTCTACTACAGACAACAATTTTGGTTTCAATAAATCTGATGCTGAATAAGTGACTTCCCAGAAGAGGAGTAAGATACTAGAGAGAGTGAAATAGGAAAAGAAAGCCAAACCAGAGGTATGCTTTTATCTGGTCAGTGCTCTGGATGCTGGGACCCAATTCCTGCTGGAATGTTTTGAGGAGTCATGTTGAATATGTCTGAATAGTCAATGTGCTTGACCTGTCTGCCCAAGGGGCAGAAGGGAGCATTTATTCATTAGCTCCTATACCCCATGGATCAAGGGTCACCTGGTGTGGTAATCCTTTCACATTTCTGAATTGATTCCCCACAGGTATCCCATGCTACAGTGTCAAAGCAGAAAGCTAAAGCTACTCAGCAGAACTATAGTAAGGTGACACATATGATAAGATGGTACTCTAGCTGCAGCTAGGCTGGAGTAAAGTAGGACAAGAGGATATGAGGGAGGGCTCAAGAGGCATGTGATACTACGTTCTTTTATGCCTGTCCCTTATTGCATTGAGATTACGAATTTAAATCACCTTCGTGTTATTTCTTATGCTCCACAAGTAAGTGAAACCATATGATACTTGACTCTCTGCTTGACTTATTTCATTCAGCATGGAGGACATTGGAAGGAGAGGGGAAGTGAGTTGGGGGAAATTGGAGGGGGAGACAAAACATGAGAGACTGTGACTCTGAGAAACAAACTAAGAGTTTTTGGGGGGGGGTTGGGTGAGCCTGGTGGTGGGTATTAAGGAGGGCACGTATTGCATGGGTCACTGGATGTCGTGAATAAACCATAAATTCTGGAACACTGAAAAGAAATAAAATAAAATGGAAAAAAAAAGAATTTAAATCAGCTTGAACTACAGAGAAAGAGTATCTTTTCAAAAATTAAAAAATATTAAGCAGTTCTGAATATTATGTTGGAAAAAATGCAGGCTGCTCTTAGGCCATGCAAATGGGGAGAAGGAAACAAAGCAGAAAGTTTCACAGTAATTTCTATGAAGCAAACATTCAAAATACCACAGTGTTATACTCAAATGCAGATGACTCTATTTAAAAAGATAGTTTAAATGAGTATAGAGCTTAGAAATATTTCTACATAACTTCACATCAAGTTAGGATTCTGGGACGCCTGGGTGGCTCAGTTGGTTAAGCAGCTGCCTTCGGCTCAGGTCATGATCCCAGCATCCTGGGATCGAGTCCCACATCTGGCTCCTTGCTCGGCAGGGAGCCTGCTTCTCCCTCTGCCTCTGCCTACCACTCTGTCTGCCTGTCTGCCTGTGCTCGCTACCCCCACCGACAAATAAATAAATAAAATCTTAAAAAAAAAAAGTTAGGATTCTTACAGACTTGAAATAATAATAAGTAGAAATAATAAAATAACAGCAGTTATTACTTATTAATACCTATCCTCAGCAAGGCATGGGCTTAGCATTTTACATACATCAGTTCACTAGGTGAAAAAACTACTCTCAAGATTAGTAATTTTCAACTTTTTGTACTATGACCTTTAGAAAGTATATTAGGGTTCTCAAAAGACACAGAACCAAAAAGATGTGTATGTATATATATATTTATATATATAGTATGTATAGGAATATATGTATATATATATATGGGGGAATTGATTAATTTTAGGGAACTGATTCACATAATTGTGGAGGTTAGGAAGTCCAAATATTCATGGTAACCTGGCAGTCTGGAGGAGACCCAGGGAAGAGGTGATGTTGCCTGAGTCCAGAAGGAATCTACAGGTAGAATCTACTCTTCCTCAGAGAATGTCAGTCTTTTTTCGCTTATGGTCTTCAACTAATTGGATGAGGCCCAGCCACATTCTGGAGGGTAACCTGCTTTCCTCAAAATCTATTGATTTGAATGCTCCTATCAGCTAAAAAAAATTCCTTCACATCAAAATCTGGACTAGTGGTTGACCAAATATCTGGGTGCTATGGCCTACTCAACTTGACACATAAATATTAACCATTGCGGATGCCTGGGTGGCTCAGTTGGTCAAGCATCTGCCTTTAGCTCAGGTCATGATCCCAGGGTCCTGGGATCAAATACTGCTTTGGGAAACCTGCTGAGTGGGGAGTCTGCTTCTCCCTCTAACCCTCTTACCTCCAGCTCATGAACAAATGTGCATGTGCTCTCTCTCTCTCACAAAAATAAATAAATAATCTAAAAATAGATTGACCACTGCAGTAAAAAATACATTTTACATTACAATGGACCCAAAACATATGCATATATGTACGTGAAACAAGAATTTCAGAAAACAATACTCACTGTGAGTCAGGTTTTATATGCTGGTATTTCCTATTCCATATTTTTTTCTACTTTATTGAAAAGAAAAAAATACTTATAACCCACTAAATTGATTTCACAGCCTTCTAATGTAGCACATAAATTGAAAAACCCTGCCCTAGATGACATACTCATTTGCTCATGTTTTAGAATACTGGTAAAAAAAATAAAAATGCGTCACAGTGGCAACAGAATGTGATATTTGAGAAGGAAATTAAGTATATTTGAATACATAAAATGCAATAAACATATGTATATCAGAAAAATTATATAAAATGCCTAATTTCTTATTACCATAGCAACGACATACACATAGCAAATTAGTGTAGTATTTTATCACTGTCAAAATAAATACTTGAGAATAAAATCTGGCATACCTAAATGTGACAGTCAACTGTGGCTTGGTATCTTTGAGGGTACATTACCAATACAATCTTCCTAAGCACCAGTATTACCTCCACTTAAAGAAATCTTGTTATATCTGATAAAGGTGATCAGTAGCAGTTTCTTTTTTTTTTTTTAAATTTAGATGGTGAAAAAAAAAATCACTACTTCTCCAGCATGGAAGAATAAGAGGAAAATCACAAGAAATTGTTTTGGATAAGATAACTGAGAAAGAGTGTGGATTAAAAACAAAAACAAAAGCAAAAACCCCTGGCCTCATTTTAACTCCCTTAACCTTTTTCACTCTGGATGTAAGCTCAGTTTTAAAACCTAAATGGGACTTGTCTTTGTGACTGATGATATGACTCAGAAGGTTAACTATTCAGAACTAATCCTGTATACTTTTAAAAAAATATTTTATTTTTTATTTGACAGAGATCACAATTAGGCAGAGAGAGAGAGAGAGAGAGAGAAGGAAGCAGGCTCCCTGCTGAGCAGAGAGCCCGACATGGGGCTCGTCTCGATCCCAGGACTCTGGGATCATGATACAAGCCGAAGGCAGAGGCTCCAAGCCACTGAGCCACCCAGGCGCCCCAATCCTGTATACTTTTTAATATGCACCTAGTAAGTTATGATGAATCTCAGAAGAAACTGAGCATAAGCAAATCTAAAAATAATAAAGGCACTTTATTTATATACATTTTAGAAAACACCTTTTATGTTCTGCTCCTTAAAGGTCATAAAAGATCAAAATAGAAGAAAAAATGTGCTAAGGATAAATTACGCTCACACTCAGACCTCAGCTTTGTACAGAGGCATATAAAAAGCAATCCTTTTAGAATGAAAAAGGTGGGATGCTTGAAATTTGAGATACTTTTTAGTAAGATCTACCTAAAATCAATATTTTGAAAACCAGAAAGATTTACAACACAAACTAGAATAGAAATTTCTTGTACAATTCACAAATACCTATAGTTAGGGAGACACAGTAGCTTATGGTTGAGTATAGATTTCAAAGAGGTCAAAATGCTCAAGTGATTCACTTTCATATCCTCCCACATTTTTCTAGAGAAGCATGGCAAATTTTGTATCATTTTAGCTTTTATAAAGCTAGAGATCAATACCAAAAAAGGTGTGTAGAAAAGGTGTCTCTAAGTGTTATGCTATTGTGTTTCAAGTACTTGTTTTATTCTTTTATTATGAGAGTTAAGTAAAAACATTGGAATACAAAATAACAAAAGTATACCCAAATTATAATAATGTACCGATGTATGAATAACTTGTTAAAGTTGAGTTGTGCAACCAGCCATAGGATTTGGGGTAATTTACTATTTGTTTTTAAAATTGTTACACTAATTTTTTTTTTAAAGATTTTATTTATTTATTTGTCAGAGAGACTGAGCACAGGCAGACAGAGTGGCAGGCAGAGGCAGAGAGAGAAGCAGGCTCCCTGCCGAGCAAGGAGCCCGATGCGGGACTCGATCCCAGGACACTGGGATCATGACCTGAGCCGAAGGCAGCTGCTCAACCAACTGAGCCACCCAGGTGTCCCTGTTACACTAATTTTTTAATCAAAGTTAAAGAGGCAAAATTTTAACTCTGGCCACGCCAGAGTCACAGAAAGGCCCAATAATTATACTGGCAGGGATAAACTGCAGACCTTCAGGTACTTCTGAATGGGGAGAAGACTGCTGCTTTGCCTGGTCAAATATAGCCACAATCCGCTATGCATGAGGGAGGTCAAATGACTCACATAACTCCACTCAACAGGAACTTTTCATTGTGGATGGCGGTAAACTCATGGAGACACAGCATCTTTGGGGAGGAAGAAATGCTAGTAGTGACTAAAGAACAGGGTGTTGACCAAGCTCAAGGATATATCCTTTCTAGTCTTGGAAACCAAAGATCCCGGAATGAAAAAAAGAAAAGGAAGAAAATAAAAGAAAAAGAAAAAGATCCTGGAATGACTGCACAACTGAAGATGTAATGCTCCTGTGTAAACTTTCAATAAGACCCAATTTCTGAAGGCAATATGTCAATGTTTTTCCCTTGCAACCTTAAAGATTAATCAGACTAATTTGCTTTTGCAGAAGAAAAAAAAGATACTAAAACCAGAATCTAAACATAATTTAACAGAGTTATGATATCTAGGACAGGTTGGTACATAAAGAAAATTATGACAGCTATTTAGCACATACCAGGTGCTTAGTACGTAACTGAGTGAATAACAGAAATATATAATAAGGATTAAGGTTTTTTTAAAAAGATTTTATTGATTTATTTGAAAGAGAGAGAGCATGAGAGGGGAGAGTCAGAGGGAGAAGCAGACTCCCCGTGGGGCTCCCCGCTCCAGGGGACTCGATCCAGGGACTCCAGGATCATGACCTGAGCCGAAGGCATTCACGCAACCTTCACCACCCAGGTGCCCAGCATTAAGGTTTTTAACAAGGAATTCTAAAAATGAAGCCACACTGTTTTCTTTTAAAAGATTTTATTTATTTCTTTGAGAGAGAGAGAGAGAGAGTGAGAGAGATAGCACAGGAAGAGGGGGCAGTGGCAGAGGGAGAAGGAGAAGCAGACTCCCCGCTGAAAAGGGAGCCTGACACGGGGATGGATCCCAGGACCCTGGGATCATGATCTGACCTGAAGGCAGAAGCTTATGAACTGAGCCCCAAGAAGTCCCAACACACTGATAGTTTCTTATGCATATTGCTATGATAACTCCTTAAGTGCTTTTAGTATTTTAGAATTTCAAGTATTTCAGTTGTCAGTTTATTCTAAATATCTTATTTTTGAATCAGGGACCCAGCATGTTCTCTTAAAATATAAGACTACAAGGTTTCATTGTATTCTTTTAAATAAAATATTCCAAGTGTATAAGTATAGTTAATAATATTATATACACCCATGTGCTCACCATCCAGCTTAAGAAACAAAACACTATAAACACGATAGCTATAACCAACTTAAGAAATAAAGCACCACAGATAAAACACTACAGACATGACCATGATCTAGCTTAAGAAATAAAATACTACAGATATGAATAATAAAACACTCTGTGACCCCTCCCACCAACATTCTCCTTCCCCAGAGGTAATAACTACCCTCAATTTCTTATCTATCATTTTCATACATGTTTTTAAAACTTTTACCACACCTTTGTATATCCATAAACAATGGGAGCAGTGGTTTCCTAAATTTGTTGGCACACGTATAGACTTTTGAAAACTATGTACCCATCTTGCACATTTAAGTTGACACTTAAATAATGGTAAAGGACGTATTTTCCAGTTTACTGCATATCAAATGCATCCTTTAAGTACGTTTTTTTGTCAAAGCCTTGGAGCTGCATTTTAACTTATTCAATCTGTGGAAAATATAATCATATAACTTAATTGGCAGAGCCAGTCCTCATTGTCAAACCCAATCAGCCAAATGTGACTTACTCTCTGTCAGATAAAGTCCAAGTTAATTTTTAAATTCTAATAAATGTATTATTATGTGTCCCCATGACAACTTTCTCACTTGTGGATGTTAATTTTAAGAGAGATGAATGGATACCTAGCTAGGTAGACAGAGAAACTATAAGGCAAGGATCCTGGCCAGGAGTTTGTCACCCGGCTGAAATAATGTGTTACCCCCTTCAGAAATTTTTACTGAAGCTTTCTCTGCTTTAGTCTCAAGAGACTCTCCCTCAGGAGAAATTCACTCTCTAACAGTCTCTTTTTGGTGCCCTGGAGATTTTTAAACCCCAAGGCAATGCATAAGAGTAAGATTTAGCATGGACAAGGGGTAAGCTTTCCTTCTGAAAAGTGGGATATAGATGACTACGAAAGACATCGGAAAGGAAAACTGGCAGACCAGAAAGATCATTTTTAGGAAAGATGGCATACGGAAAAGAGCGAATATGGAAATTAATGTCTTTAAAGCTATCTGTACCTGCACATCCCATTGAAAGCCTTTGTGTTCTCAGTGGCAAAGGTATCCCAATTTGAAAACCACTCATCAACAGCAGGAGCTGGCAAACCAGGATCTACCCACCACTTGTTCTGTGAATAAAGTTACACTGCATACAGCCATACTCACTTGTTCACGTACTGCCCACTGTAAGTGCGTTCACACTACCATGGCCAAGTTAAATATGAGCAACAACACTGTGTCTCACAATGCCTGAAATATTTGCTTGCTGGTACTCTGGAGAACAACTCTGCTACCTCTCCTCTATAGCACTGTGTATGTGTTTTTAAAAATTCTCTTTAAATCAAAATTATATATTCACATAAATTGTGGGGCCACATTGTTCTACAAAGCTTATTGTGAAAAATGGTTCTCTCTCCCCCCAAACAACTACTTTATATGCTTTCACTTGATGTCTCTGGTTATGGCACAGGTCAAACAAGGGAGTCACGAAAATGTCTGACAGTTATAAAGGAGACTCTGCTCCTGACCCCTCTGCAATATCAAAATAACATCCGTACGTTACGATTTTTTTATTTTTCAAATTTAAGTACCATATATTAACTTACTATTGAAAAAGGATTTACCTCATCATTCTTGAGACTTAATACTCTCAATATAGTTGTATATCAATGTTCAATATTTATATGATTATGAATACACACTATAACAAGTAAGTTATCTAGTATACCAGGATTGTTTTTCTTTTTCCTACCTAAGCTTTGTTTTCCTTGGAAATAATAAGTAAATTCTGTGTATTTTCCAAGTACTTACCTATAATTCAACCTCACTTGTTAAGTTCAGTAAGTGTATGTTCATTCAATCACTCTAATTTTCAGATTGGTACTTCTTCCCTCAAATTTGTCTGGATACTGTTTTTCCTTTTCCATATATAAACTCCCAGATCTCAGTTCGGTAGAGAAGTTGCTGGGTTTTCAAACTTCCGCAAAGAGAATTTAACAACATCCTTCTCTTTTCTTAAGAGACTTAACCCTGAGATCATACTATTATTTAATATATGGTTCATGTTCAAACTTTACTAATTACCCCAATACTGTCTTTTATAGCTAAGTCTCCCCCACACCCACCACCAATCCAGGGTCACATATTACATTTAGTTGTCATGTTGATTAGTCTTTCTTTGTTGTTCATAACACTGACATGACATGAAATGTGTTCCAATTTAGGTTTCCCAGTTCTTTCCTCACGATTAGATAAAGATAATGCGTTTTAACAAATATGACATGAATATTTTCTGATTCTGTGTATTATATACAAGGGGGCACATATGATGTCAAGTTGTTCCTCTTGGTACAACTTTTGACCACTTGATTAAGGTGGTATACACAAATTTATCTACTATAAACAAACCTCCCCCCCCCCCTTTGTAATTAGTAAGTATTCTGTAGGGAGATAACTTGTTTCCCAACAAAATCTGGCTCAATGGTTTTGATACACACCAATGATTTTTCCTGAATAAGCTATTACAATGATCACTGAAAAATGGTGACTTTTTTCCCAACTCTACTATTTTGCCTACAATTTCGTTAGCATCTAATTGCTTCTTAAACAGATTTTCAACTGGGTTATTGTTTTTAGCCCAGCCTCAACTCCACTTTTAGAATTTCCTGGCACTGCCAATTACTGAGCATTCGGGGGTTCTGTGATGTAAACCAGGTTGCTTCTGGGCTTTCTTCTCTGCCAGATTAGAAGACATTTTCAATTGTGCTAAATCTGTTACCACCTGTTCATCTGCTTTCCAGCTTCCAAAACAATGTTGCTGTTTTTGCCTCTTCAATTTTTTTGACCTTGTAGGTTTATGTTTTTAAAAATAAATCCCTTTGTTGTCATTTTCATTAGGCTTGAAAAGATAAAGTAAATTCATAGTTTAACTTGCTAACTTTGCTTGATGGTCCTTTAATGTTTCCTTGCCTTCAAACTTTATAGAAAGGTATCATACTATATGATCATCTTCTGTAATTTGCTCTTTTTGCTTGACATCATGTTTCTGAAATTTATCCCCAGTGACACACACAGCTCTAGGTCATTCATCTTTAATGAATGATGCTGTAACCCAAAGTACAAGCATGCTGCAATTTTCTCACTCATTTCCACCGTATAACCAGAAGTGATAGTGTGAGGTTTGAGGTGGGGGGTCTGTTTCTCCACGAGAACATACACTCCATCTTTGCAATTTAAGGTGGCAGGAAAGTGAGGTTACATATGCAAAAATATCCATGTTAAGATATTTCAATTCAGTAACTTATAAAATGAACATAATAATACTGGGCACTGAGAACTCAACCAGTAAGCATCAGTTACTTGGAGACAATGGTGAAATGGACCTCAAGAATTCAGAAATAAGATTCCTCGCTGATAGTTAAACTATAAGATCAACACATTATAGGCCAGAACAGAGATGTGAAAAGAATAAATGAAAGAATAGCTGCAGGGCCAGCAACGTTAGATCATAATATTACCACTGTAAGAGCCAAGGAAATAATATGTCAGTCAGAACGGGGAAGTAAAGAAAAGACAATCACAGAGACAAATGCTGGCAACCCTATACAGTGTATCCCCGAAAGCCACAACCATCATGTAGCAATTTTTTCTATTCCAAATCATAAGGTTATTCCTAGGATAGAGACAGATGTTGGGAACTGTGGCCAATCCTATTTAAATATTTCCATTCCTATGGTCAGATTACCCTTACTTTGAGATAGCCACAACAGTTTTAGGCCTGATGCAATTAAACATTTATTTTACTTAACTACCCTTATCCTAATGCCATACTCACCAGGTAACCTACTGTTTCTTTCCTGTGCCAGCTGAATTTCTATTGCAAAATAATACACTGAAATTCTGGCAACTATTTCAAACTTGCATGTCTTTTAGTCATTGCGATATCTTTTAGAGCCAGATCACCTTAGACATGGACAAAAACGAGTTTTGAGCTTTCAGCTCAGATCTTAGAACATGGTCAAGTAAACAAGTTACTGTGAGGTATTATCCTACACTACCCCAACCTTTTGTTTGACTACAGCATCATCATCTCCCACTCCATTTTCTACTCATTTCTAGGTGAGGTCTATCATTACAGCTTTCTTCTACTGTCTGTAAACCTATTGCTGAGTCATGTATTTTGTCAATACTTAGCAATACATTTATTTCCTTTTTGAAGTAGAAAACTTTATTTTGTTTCCTACTGTTTTTTTTTAGTATGAAAGGAGAAGCAATATTTAAAAATATTTGCTACATGTGATTTCTAATGGAATAAAGTCATCATTAGGAAAAGTCTATTGCATTAATTTTGTGACATGTTAATTAAAACTTGTACCACACTGATGAAAATGGCTGTACTATATTGGCAACCTACAGTAAAATGTCCATTTCTAGGATAGAAGGACGGGCAATGCTCACCTTCAAAATATGTTCACTTTTACAAAGTCATTTTATAGTTGGCTGTCAGAAATTCAAACTCTGTCATGGAAACCATTTAATATATTGACATGGCACTGAGATTTCCACTTTTGTCAACAAAAGCCTATCCAATAATGAATCAGGCTCTGTGTTAGGTGCCTGTGATAAACAAATGAATGAGACATAATCCTTGTGCCACACAGCTCACAATATGGTCAGAAAAATGGATGAACTAAACAAAGAGTGATGACACTAAACTCAAATGGCTATACAGCTGCACAAGGCAGTAGAGTTATACCTAGAAAGGAGTAATTAACTCTAGGAGATAAAAAGTTTAGAAACCAGTTGAGGAAAGCATCAAAGAATTTTAAAGGTAATTAAGCATGAACAGAAGCTGGTAAGTGCCAGCTGGTAAGAGAGGGAAAAGACAGCTAACCTGAGAGATAGCATGAAGATCCTTGGAGAGGAGAGTGGGTATACCAAGTGTAAGGAGGAAAGTAGAAAACTCAGTTGGGCATATATTAGGAGGCCTTATATGGTCTGCCAACCAATGAAACCTTCTTTTGGCTAGGCTTTCCCAAGAAGTGTGCCTAAAAATTTATTCCTTCAAGCCTTCAAAGAGGCCAGGAGAAAAAATGTGGGGGTCACAGGGTAAGTGTGTGTTTGATTTTATAACAAACAGCCAGTTTTGGAATGTGGTTGTATTATTTTCACAATAACCAGCACTGTTTGAAAGGGATGGTTGCTCTAGTTAGAACTAGTGTTAACCTTTTCAATTTTAGCTCTTTTCATGGGTGTGTGTGCAGTGTAGTGGCATCTCATTGTGGTTTCCCTGATGACTAGAGATGGTGAGTATCTTTTCATATGCTTAGTGATAATTCTCATACCTTATGAAGTGACTGTTTAAGACTTTTATCCAATTTTTTTTTAAAAGATTATTTATTTATTTATTTGATAGACAGAAATCACAAGTAGGCAGAGAGGCAGAGAGAGAGGAGGAAGCAGGCTGTCCGCAGAGCAGAGAGCCCGATGCGGGGCTCGATCCCACGACCCTGGGATCATGACCTGAGCCGAAGGCAGCGGCTTTAACCCACTGAGCCACCCAGGTGCCCCGACTTTTATCCAATTTTTATTAGCTTTGTCTTTTTTTCTTTTAGGTCATTGAGTTGAGGTGTTCTTTATATAGTCTGGAGTCCTTTGTCAAATGCATGGATTGTGACTATTTTCTCCTAGTGTATTGCTTTCCTAATGTTCTCTTTGAATAAGCTTAGTTTTTAATTTTGATTAAGTTTAATTCATCAATGCCTCTCCCTTTTGGATAGTGCTTTCTATGTCCTGCCTACCTCAAAGTTGTGAAGATATTCCACTACGTATTCTTCTAGAAGCTTTATGAGTTTTAGTTTTTATGTTTAGTCTATGCTCCATCTTACACTAACATTGGTACATGATGTCAGGTAGGGATCAAGGCTTATTTTTTTTCCACATGGATATTAAGTTCTTCTAGCACCATTTGTTGAAAAGACTTTCCATTTGTAATTGTGTTCCTTTGGTGCTGCTGTCAAAAGCCAATTAGATGTATAGTGTCCACTTCTGGATACTCTATTCTTTTCCATTCACTTATTTATATATCCTTATGCCCAGTACCACACTGTCTTGGTTACTATAGTAATTACTACAGAGTAAATCTTAATATCAGACTGTATAAGTCCTCTAATTTTTTTCACCTTTTGCATGATCGCTTTCAGCTACTTTAGGGCCTTTTCATTTTCATATACATTTTAGAATTCATATACATCTTGATTTCTACAAGTCTAATGGGATTTTTATTGGATTTGTATTTGACTGACTCTCTATATCAGTGGTTCACAAAGTATAGACCAGTAGCATCAATATCACCCTAGGAACTTGTTATAAATGAAAATATTCAGGCCTTACCCTAGACCTAGTGGGTCAAAAACTCTAGAGCTGGGACCCTGCAATCTGTATTTTAACAAGCCTTCCTGGTGATTCTGATGCACAATAAAGTGTAAGACTTGCTGCTGCAGCTCAATTTGGAAGAATTAACATCTCAGCAATATTAAATATTCCTTCCCACGAACAGACATTTCTCTCCATTAATTTAGGTCTTCTTCAATTTCTCTTACCAGCATTCTGTAGTTTTAAGTGTACATGTCTTGCGTACATTTTGCTTAATTTGTATCAGGGTATTTTATGTTCTGGTGTTACTGTAAATGGCATTTTAAGCATTGTTGGCTAGCTTTTAACCATAGTTAAAAGTGTAAAGTGTAAAGGTGAAAGGGACAAAAGTCTCTTCCAGGTGGGAGTTCACTAAGAGACTTGGAAAAAAATAGAGAGCTCAACTGATTGGTAACATCTTGAAAACTAACTAGTTTTAACAGGCATGCAAGATTAGGAGGTTGTTTCCAATGAACTGCTACAGGCATTAAGCAAAGCAACTGTGAAGACCACTAAGAGGGACAACCAGATGTGCTCTTCCATAGTTTTGTCAAACATTTTCTACAATCCTGACAAAAAGATCAAAATATGGGTATCCTGCCTATGGCTCCAGCTGCCAAATTGAAAGAAGACAGAGTAACATGTTGAACCACATGAAGAACATAAGATAAACAAAATCTAAACTGTGGTAAGCTCTACAGGTGAAATGGGCTGCGTTTTTCAACAGACAAACTTAGCAAAAAACAAAAGGGATGGAGGAGAACCACACAGATTGACAGAGATTTAAATCAAATATGAAGTTTTTACAAAATGGACAACTCTAAACTATAATGTACATCTGAGTGGTCAAGTTAGTTAAAACTGAGAAAATGATCATTGTAAAAGTCAAGTTTGGGGTTCCTTTTTGGGGAGGATGTACTGATACCTGCATATGATTCTGGAGTAGCTGACAGAGTTCTGTTTTTGACCTGTGTGGAATTCATCTTATAATAACTCATTAAACTATACATTTAATTCTGGTGGTTTTCTGTATACTTGTCTTATTTTACATTAAGTAGGTTTTATTCTCTTAATATGACATATGTAGAATCTGAAATTTGACAGTTTACAAGTTTTAGTGGTAGAACAGTATTTGGTGATGATAAGAACTAAGGTGTGGCTATCAAAGTGATTGTTCACTTGAGGTAGGGATATTAGTGTGGATGAAGTAAAAAAAAAACCGAATGGCTAAGACTTGGGAAGGCATTGAAGGAAAAGTCTGTAAGTTTGGTTCTCATCTCTGCTATCAGTATGGGGAGTGGCCTAGATGTTGGCAGAGACAAAAATTATAAACAGGGATAGGAAAATATACTTAGATTGCAAAGTTACTACTCTTCCTTGGGGCCACAAAATGAAACAATACCTTTGCAAGCAACTAGGGAAAGAAGGGCAGTTGAATCCACTTTGTTTCTGTGGGTTGTGGTAAAATGAGCACGAAGATCCTCAGTACCTTTTAGACACAAACAAATTTCAGTTGAGGCTTTCTGGCAGAGAAAGGTCCTAAGAAAATATGAAAGGTAAAGGATAATCTGCTAAAAAAGAAATAGAAATTCCTGAAACACAATGGAAAAGATCAGGAGGGAGAGAAAGGGGTGTGTGTGTGTGTGTGTGTGTGTGTGTGTGTGTGTGTGTTGGGACGGTATATAAGAGCATAAAGAAGGGTGAGATTGATAGGACTTTAGAAAAGAGGCAAGGGAAGGCTCCTTTTCAGTTATTCAAGAATGTGAGCACCATGGATAGAATGACTTGGTCTTATTGTTCTAACTGGAGCTTGTGTGAAAAACCCAAAATTTACAGAGGTGGGATTTTAGGCCTAATTGCTTCAGCTTCTCCATCTAATCACTTTGTATAGCAATGTTTCCATGGAAGAAGTCTTTTAAAGTTCTAAGGATGGAAGAATCATCTTTAGTTCTGAGAAGAGGAGTTCTTATGGTCAAGAGAAGGGGACTCTGGGAGGGCTCCTCGATGATGCCTACCACTGTAAACCACTGGGGATAATTCTGAATCTTGGATCACAATGACTTTTCTTCCTTTTTATTCCAAGGTTCACTGATATTAGAAAGAATATCTGACAAGAGTAGGACAGGGTCAAAGTGGAAGCAACATACAAAGCTAGAAATGGGCTTAGAGACGCTCTCATTCAGACCCTGGCCTAACAAACATTGATGAGGTCAGGATAGGAGAAATGAAGCATAAGTATGCCAATTTATGAATCATCATGATTCATAATTCTTCCCTGGAGTACACAACAAGTGGGGCCAGAGTGTTGGAGCCCATTTCCGTTGTCATCCGGGTTGTAGTAGTGATGGGAGAGGGGAGAGAAAACAGGAGGGAAGTCATAAGTAGAAGAAATGGAATAGGCAGTACACTAATGAATTTGGAAATTTTCCTCTTTTGAAATACATTACTTCTTACAAAATAACTTTAGAACATTTTATGCTATTGTTTTAAAATGAAAATTATGAAATGTTTTAAAGATATATATACCACAGCATTGCTATACTTTATATCCTATAAACTACCAAAACTATGTTTCTGAAGTTTAAAATAAAAATTCAACTATTAATTACTGAGTGTTTTATATTACATGTTAATTGTATATTTTAAGGTTTCTCCAGATACCTGATAGAGTTAAATGTATATAAGATTACAAAATCTTACACTTGCTATAAAGTTAAGGGCAAAATGGACAGGACCATGAAATTCAGTGTTTCTCAGACTTTTCCACCAAACACCCATATCAGAACACAGCTCCCAGGAACTAGGCAAAATGTCCTGATGCAAACTGCTCTAAGTCTAAACTTTCGAAAATGTATTTTTGTTTTGTACTGCATTTTTCTTATTTCATTTAAAAATTCATATGAATTTCATGTTATATTCCATAACTTGTGCATTTATTTTATTATAAAGACATTTTAAATTGTTTTCTGTGGAGTAAAATTAACACTCTGGAAGATGCATATATTTATTCTGAGGCTCTATGTAAACTCCCAATTAAGAAACACAGCATTATAAAAACATGCTATTTGAATATTTTCATTATGTATTCTTACCTCCATAGTAGGTGGAGTCTTTCTTGTTTTTCTAATCCAAGCTAGAAAGAAAAATGATACTTAAATGTAAGTTTTTGGTAATTTGCACAAGTATTTTATTCATTCATAAATGAAACAAATATTTATTAGCACCTGTTATATGTTGTTTTAGGCACTGGGTATACAAGAAGGAACTAAACATGAATTTCCTCCTCTCCTGCAGCACTTATACTAGTGAAGGGGAACAGAAAACAAATACACAAACATATGTCAGGTCGTGATTTGTATCATAAAAAAATACAATAGCATAGGGGGCTTACTAAAGAGGGGACAGTCCATATCTAAAATCATACCTCATAATTGTCTGAATTCAACTGAGTGCCTGATGCCTTATAGCAACAGGAAGGAACTGGGGCAGGTGCCTCTAGGGAAGTGTATCAGAATCACATGGAAGACATATAGCACATCATTTAGGAGTACAATCAGATCCTCTGGGTTCAGATCCCAGCTTCATCACTTACTAGCTGTGTCACTTGGGGGAAGCTGTTTAAAACAGATTTCTTATCTGTAAAATATAAATTATAAAAGTATCTACATTTTAGAGTTTGTTGTGAATGTTAAATGATATCTATAAATTCTTAGCTTACTCTGGCATACAGGAAGCATTAAGTCTAAGTTAATACTATCATTATCACTATTAGTCCATAAACCTATATTTTTTATAACAGACTCAAAAACACTGAGATTAATAATATCTGCTTGGCCTATGGGGATAGATAGAAAACTGAGAAAATATGGTCTTTAAAAAGTAAAATTTGGTCCTAGAAATTTGGTCTTTAAAAAGTAGAAAACTGGGGCACCTGGGTTGCTCAGTGGGCTAAAGCCTCTACCTTCAGCTCAGGTCATGATCTCAGGGTCTTGGGATCGAACCCCGATTCGGGCTCTCTGCTCAGCAAGGAGCCTGCTTCCCCCTCTCTCTCTCTGCCTGCCTCTCTGCCTACTTGTGATCTCTGTCTGTCAAATAAATAAATAAGAATTTTTTTAAAAAAGTAGAAAACTGCTTGATCACTTTAGTTGATTTAGTTTTCATCACAAAACTGAGGTATCCTTATTTAATAGAAAAATTAAATAACTTTCTCAAATTTACACGGTAAGTAGTAATGGTGGCATCTGAGTCCAGATTTGACGATGTCTCTAGCTCCAAAAGCTACCCATGACTAAGCAGCCTCACCAATTTCAATAAGCAGCAAGCAAAGAACACAAACTAGGAGGAGGAATAGGTCATAACCTTAATTACATGCCGGAAAGTAAGAATTACTAACCCCATTTTACAGATTGGGAAACTGAAGTTCAGAAAGATTGAGCAATCTGCCTAAACTCACATAATTAGTAACAGCCTGGGAATCAACCCCCTCAGGCTCTGAAACCTGAGCTCTGTCTGCTTACTGGCTCCCTTCTCTTCCCACCAGCTCCACCAGCCTGCCTTCTGTCATCCAAGTCATAGCACCAGAACTGTCCTCAGACAATCCTAGTACTGAATGGCTGTTGGGGTACAGAGAGCAACATTCAACTACAGGCCTTGCGCTGATTCCATAGATGTATTTTTAATACAGTCCCAGCATTTTAACCTTCTCCCCTCTAACTTCTAAGTTTTTACCCTTGTTCTCCGCATTCTCTTTCTCCTTATCTTCCGTTCCTATTTGATCCATTTCTAGCTACAACTTACACAGATTTTATGTTACTTGTTAGGTTTGTAAGGTTATCAGGGGCAAGATGCATCCATGGGAGATTTATGTTTCTACCACTTATATGTCTCCAAACGGTAGGTACTTAATACAGCTGTTGAATGAATATGCCCACTATAAAATACTTCCACTATATGACTATTTGTTGTAATGGAACTTTTGCCTGTGTTAGAAAATCCAGCTCAGGGCCGCCTGGGTGGCTCAGTGGGTTAAGGCCTCTGCCTTCGGCTCGGGTCATGATCCCAGGGTCCTGGGATCGAGCCCCACATCGGGCTCTCAGCTCAGCGGGGAGCCTGCTTCCACCTCTGTCTCTCCCTCTGCCTGCCTCTCTGCCTACTTGTGATCTCTGTCTGTCAAATAAATAAATAAAAAATATTAAAAAAAAAAGAAAAAAAAGAAAATCCAGCTCAGCAATAGTAAAAATCCTCTGTGCAATCATGGAAATTAGTGCTTTATGGAATCTTCAACTGCCTCTTTATGGTCAAATTAAGTTACTTAACTTTATTTATGGACATTTATTTTTCTAGGACAGAGGCTTCTTTTGAAATAATTCAACATGAGCCATATACCTCTAAAAGGTTTTAAGCAGTAAATCTTTAGTTTTAAAGTAAATTAGAAAGTTAATTCAGAAAAATCAACTGCTAGGGCAGGGTCAGCAAAGCTAAATTGAACCCAAGGTTTGTTTTTACATTTTTAATTGGTTGAAAAAAAAATTAAATGAAGAACAATATTTCACGACACATGAAAATTATATATAATTCAAATTTCAGTGTCAGTAAGTAAGGTTTTATTGGAACACAGTGTCAGTAAGTAAGTTTTACTGGAACACAGTGTTCCAATAAAACTTACTTACTGACATGGAAATTTGAATTTGTTTACATGTTATCTTGTTTATAAACAAACAAAATTTGTTTACATATTATCTATAGCTGCTTCTGTACTACATCAGCAGAGCTGAGTAGCTGTAACAAAAACAGTAGAAGCCACAGAGCCCAAAACATTTATCACCTGGCCTTTTAAAGAAAGTTTGCCTGCCTCTGTACTAGGGCTACCAATAAGTAAGGCCTTGTAGCAAGAACTATCTGTCTTGATTCAAAAATACTTTCATATTATCTAAAATAAAAATCATTATTTTTAAAATAAAAATCATTATTAAATATTACACTTTTTACTAATGAATACCATGTACTTGAGAGTCTGTGACCACCTACTATTGGCATGAGATCATACTGAAAAAATAAAGGCACAAAGCATACTTACTATTACCATGAGAAAAACAACTTAAAACAACAATCTGTCTTATGGATGAGTCTATAAAGCAGCACTTTCAGATTTTTTGTAAGGTTAGAAAAGTACTTCAATAGAATCTTGATAATTTTTAAAAATCCCAATGTAAATCAATAGATTGAGGAACTCTGGTGTGTGTTTTCTAAAGTTTACTGGTTTTGTATAAGTTTATAAAATTCATGCATGGAAGAATGCAATATAACTTGGATAATGTATTAAGAACTGCCTAGAATAGTCACCCTCATGGGACACACTATTCTCTCAGGAAAGATACAGGACTTCCTTAGCTCTGTTTTAAATGGCTCAAGGAAAAAGATCTTTGTTTTATCTAGATAAATAAATGCAATTGTTGAGATAAATTTGTATAATTCTACAATAACCAGATACTTGTAATGTTCTTGAGATGATGGTTGATGCCAATTTACTGCTATGTATCCAATAAAGGGTACAGCTGGAAATATTCAATGTGATCACTCATTTATATAATATTCCCTAACTTTCCCAATCACTATATGCAACAAAGGAAATGCTGAAGGTTGGCAAAGGTTAGGAAGAGGAAGAAATAAAAATAAGCATTAATATCAAATCATTATGTTTCATTTTTTTAATCATAACAATCTGGAATTGAACCTCTATCCAATTATAAACTATATAATGATTTGGCATTGCTAATTATATCTGTATGGTGGATTCTGTATGAGTCTTCATTATAATATAACCATTGTTTGAGTAGAATTTAGCAAGATAACTGGACAGTTTATGCCTTAAGATCTTAGCATTCTTTCATCAATGTTCATTTGCATTCTCATCAGTATGCATGAGATTTTCATTGAACTTTAATACTCTTATTGGAACATAACACACTATAATAAGCATAAAAGTGAGCATGCAAATTAAAGTTCCCATTAATCACTAAAAGAGACTGGAAGAAGCAAGCAGGAAAATACTTCATGAAGCATACATTCTTCAAATTTCCATAAGCACTGAAAATGGCTAACACACTCTGAGAAGCAGTACCAACTGGGGTTAAGGTAAATGAGACATTTATCACTAGAGTCAGTAAGGTGACCATTCAGAACTAAACTTATGTAAAGCTTGTCAACAGTCTGCATCCAAAAGATATTACATTAGAAATATGTGTTGTTTACTTCACTCAAGGAAAAGACAACACTATACTAAAGCCTCATCTTTAAAAAAATGATATCTGCCAGTTCTGGGTGTGTACACATTATAAAAAACTATAAAAATAAGAATCCATATTTTTTTTTATTTTTTTAAAGATTTATTTATTTATTAGTTAGAGAGAGAGAGAGAGAGCAAGCACAGGCAGACAGAGAGGCAGGCAGAGGCAGAGGGAGAAGCAGGCTCCCTGCTGAGCAAGGAGCCCGATGTGGGACTCGATCCCAGGACACTGGGATCATGACCTGAGCTGAAGGCAGCCGCTTAACCAACTGAGCCACCCAGGCGTCCCAGAATCCATATTTTTTAACTGTGAAAATTCTTCAAATGATAGAAAATGAGTCACTTTCTGATTACTGACCCTTGTGCATATCTTTTTTTTTTTTTAGGTTTTGTTTATTTATTTAACACACAGAGAGAGATCACAAGTAGGCAGAGAGGCAGGCAGGGGGAGGGGAGAAGCAGGCTCCCCGCTGAGCAGAGAGCCTGATGTGGGGCTCCATCCCAGGACCCTGAAATTATGACCTGAGCCAAAGGCAGAGGCTTTAACCCACTGAGCACCCAGGAGCCCCGCCTTGTGCGTATCTTAAGGATATTATTAGATTTAGCTGGCACATTTAAATTAAATATTTTGTAATGCTCATGATGATTACTGTTCTTTTTTCTTAATCTACCTTATTGAGATATAATTTATAAACAATGCAGTGAAACCATTTTAAGTGTGCAACAATTCTGAAAAATGTATACAGCCTTCTAACCAGCACCACAATCAGTATACAGGACACTTCCATCATTCCCATAAGTTGTCTATGTCTAACCACATGCAAACAGCCACCCTAATCCATCCACAGGCCCTAATTATTTATTGCTGCACTTTCTGTCACTGTTGATTAGTTCTGCCTTATCTACAATTTCATATAGATGGTTTACAGTATGTACTGTTTTGCATCTTATTTTACTCAACATAATATTGTCAAAGTTCATCCATGTAACTGTGTCTGGAGAACAGTCTTTTAAGGTAGGCTCCATAGACCCCATCTCTGTCACATGCCCTGTGACTTACTTTTAACTGTGATAACAGGGCAAAGGTGATGGGATGTCTATGAGTGCATGATTATGTTAGGTAGGGTTACAGCACCTATTTTGCTGGAGCCTCTCTGTTCCCAGCTGTAAGGGAAAAATTGGCCATGTTGGAGGATCCTATGTGGCAAGAAACTGCCAGTGACCTCTAGGAGCTTAGGGTGGCCTCTGGCCAGCATCAGGTGAAAAACTGAAGCTCACAGTCCTACAACTGCAAAGAAATGAATGCCACAAATAACCACACACATGGGAAGTGCTTTCTCCAGATGAGAAAGCAGCCCTGGCTGATACCTTGACTGAAGTCTTGTGAGATCTTAAGTAGAGAACCTATCTAGGCTGTGCCTGGGATTTGTGACCACAGAAACTGGGAGATGATAAATATGTAGTTTTAAACTAAGTGTATGGTAATAATTATATGGAGCACTAAAAAACAAATACAATGAGCATAGCAGCAGTTCATTCTTTTTATTGCTG
>ML099659.1:0-42928 GCA_003697995.1 Taxidea taxus jeffersonii
TCTCTCTCTCTCTCTCTCTCTCACACACACACACACACACACACACACACATGCACACATGCAATTTGCACACACGCATGCACACATGCAATCAGCCAGATGCTAGGCAGGTGACAACTCTGTTTCTTTGCTCTTGTTTTTTAATCACAGAGAAATTTAAACAACTTCACTTACCTTCTTTAAGAAATTTCAAAACAACTTAAGGAACATGAAATACAGGATATTCAAGAAACTTTACTATTCAAGAAACGCAAAGCTCATTTTTCAATTCTGTACCATAGAAAGTGAAAGAAGAAAAAGTGAATACAGGAGATAAAATGAATATATACGTAGGCACATGCATGTGTGCAAATACACCTCTGTGTACATGTATATGCATGTTTATGAGACACAGAGACACAACCCAGGGAAAAAGACTACAGGGCAGAAAGTCACCAGAAAGGGCAATTCAGAGGCCAGGACACAGTAAAGGAAAGTAGCAATCCAGAAACCTATGGAGGGGAGACAACCGAATGGACAGACCTTCCTCACCTGGCCTGAGAGCATTAAGGACAGGTGAGCACCGCCTATAACCACTCTTCAGATTCCAGTGAACCCTTCACCATTTGGAAATCATCCTTTTTTCCAGACAACAGTAATCTCCCCCATCCCCAACTTGGGTTTTAGATTTGCCGAGGTAGAGCTGATACACAAAAATTTGCAGACATTGAATATTCACATCTTGTTGAGTTTGCACATATGCATTACACTACGATACCATCACCACAGTCAGGGTCTTGAACAGATCCATCACCTCTAAGAATTTCTCTTGTGTTCTTGTGTGTGTGTGTATGACAAAATCTGCTTAACATGAGATCTGTTGTCTTAAGATTTTATAAAGAACACAATACCATACTGTTAACAGTAGATATTAAGTCATACCACAATAATTCTTTAGAATTTATTCTTCTTGAGTAACTGAAACTTTAGTGCTCTCTGAAATACGGCTTACTTTCACCTTCCCTCAGTCCCTGGCAAACACCATTCTGTTTTCTGCTTCTAGGAGTTTGACTGTTTTTGAAAACTCCTATAAGTGGAATTATGCAGTATGTGTCCTTCTGTGGCTAACTTATTTCACTTGGCATAATGTCCCCTAGGTTCATCCATTTGTTGCAAATGGCAGAATATCCTTTTTTTAAGGCTACATAATTCCTCCACATAATTATTTCTCCTTTATTTACATGTCACAAATTTGCACTTGTTCTGCATTAGAATTAAAATTAACCTGAGGTGGAAAGCAACCCCAGAGGCCATAGGTTCCCCAGTCCTATTGTCTAGGGCTCTTGGATGCAATGTCTTTCCCCTGTACTGTTCATTGTTGTTCCCTTTGTTATCTTTCTGATGGTTACTACCTACATTTTCTGAATGATGCCCTCTCTTAGGGGTATGTGTAGACCTGCAAGTATAAACTGGTCCCTTTATGCCTGTGGTTCTTCAGAATCCTGAATATTGCTATCCACTCTCTAGCCACAAAGAGATAGGCAAGACACAATATCCTCAGTACTTATGTAGTATCTGGGTTATGGTAGGCACCAAAATATTATTTTAGGAATATTAAATAAGTCAGAAGCTGTACTTTTTGTTCCCACTGAAAAACAAACAAATCAAGCAATATACAAAAATCCCTGGTATTTACATTTCAAATTCTATTAGTTTTGGATGTGCTCAACTGAAGCTCCCTGTAATGTTGATTAGTTCTTGAAATCAGCTTGGATTTGGGGTACTAGTTCATCTGAAATGTTTTTAAGTTTTAATTTTGTTATTCAGAAATGCAACGGCACTTTGTTCTTCAAGTCTTTTGCTCTCATTTGATTTTCACTTTAAAACAGAAATGTTTGGTCATTCTTCTTTTGGGGAAGAAATGGAGTTAGTTGGATAACCCTGATCTGAGTGTGCTTTAGGAAATGACCTTTTTTCTCTCTATGAGAATTTGCAAATATATGCCCTGAATCATTCGCTTATCTGAATGTAAGACACCAGAAGATAAAATGAACACATTTGTATCTCAGGACACTTGCTGTAACCCCAAATATATTACTAACCCTTAGTTCCATTGTCAAGCTTCAGTGCAACTCTTCTTGGCAAGGGATTTTATTCAAGTCTCTTTCTTTCCTTCTGAGAGCTTTTTTAATGTAAGATTTAAGATTGAGGTGTTGCAATGGCCTTCACTGCCTTTTTTTTCCCTTTCACAACCATGAACATCCACACAGAGGATTAAGGAATGAACTGGAAAGAAGCCAGCCTGCAGCCTTTCCATTCTTCTCACTCCCCTGCCTTCCTTTACCCCTGTTCACATTTCAAGGTGAAGCGAGGATATGAGGAAGGCAGGTGGATTATCACTAGATGAAAGTGAATCAGATGATGAGAGAACCCAAAGACAATGACTTGTCATTCTGTGTTTACTACAGTTAAGATGTTTTTCAGGATTTCTGCCTTACAAAAGTGCATGGATTTTTATAAAATACACTTTATTATATAATCTAATCCTCATTCCAACTCTGAAAGCCAGATGTAGGGCACACTGGTATGTAACTGTTCCTGCTTTTATGCCTCAGCCCATAAAAATAAGAACTTTACACCTCTCAGAATTCTCAGAAAATAATGTAAGTCCTTTCTTCTATCCCGCACTGGTTTCTCTCCATGGGAGAAGAATGTTCTAACTTGTGGTATAACTAGACATCTGTTGATCTGGGTTTTTCCATTTTATTGTGTTTATGCACTTACAGTTTGCGCAAAGTGGCCTCAGAACCCTGAGCTGTAACTTCTGTCTGACTTGCCCTTTGGACTCTGTGGACTTCTTAGCTGACAGCTATGTTTCTTCTTGCCGCCAGCTGAGTTAGTGTCCACAAAGCAGCCTCTTGGACAGTCACAAGATCTAGGATTTTTAGTCACTTCAAACCCCAACAAAAGATTTTATTACCTCCATGTTCAGATGTGGAAAATGTCCCAGGGAGGTTAATAACTGTTCAAAGCCATATGGTTAGTGAGTGGAAGAAGGAAAGTTTGAACCCAGGTGTATCTGGCTCCAAGCACACACCTTTGTATTATTAGTGTCTTGCAGCTCCTGGGCCAGTACTGTGGTTAGAACACACTAGAATGTGCTTTTTTGGTTGTATAGCATGATCTGTTTTCCTCAAATGGTTAATTTAAATTCTGAAGTACACATATGAAACCAGTATACGCAATCCTTAGATGGGACTTGAGCATGGTTCTGGAGTTATCTGTCATTCCTCTATCAGTAGGACATTGGAAAGACAGAGAATTCTGTCTCACCATCAAAATTGTCCCCAGCTCCTCATGGGCAGCAAGTCAGGCTAAAGTCTCTCCTACTATTAAATTGTTGTAATTTGATCATTTATACATATCTATGTAATGAATATCTCACACTCACATTACATGTGCATTAGGGAAATCATGAGAAAAATAGGCCATATGTAATAGTCACCATTCTTTGAAGACCAGCAGCCATCCTGACCCACAGACGTACCTTCAGAAAGGCAAGAACTCTCTTTTCTGGTTATGAGGCTTGAAAGATAAAAGTCTGGTGGTGATTTTTACCATGGGTTCTAAGGACAGCCAACCTAAGAGAATGGAGTCTATGAAGGAGGTATGGAAGGGAGAGGGTGTCCTGAGAGTTTACAGGTCTCTGTCATTCCTTCGGGGAACCCATATTCTCCTTAAACTAGTATGAGTGGGCTGTAGACCTCCATGTAGCCTGGACAGTCACCATGTTATGATACTGTGACACCACATCCTTACATTTCTTGATGTGAACTTTTGCCTCTCTAAACATCATTGACTGGATATGGATTTGATTGGGATTTTGTGCCCCAAACTTCTCAAATTTCTGTATGGTTGAGACCATCTTGAGAAGTAGCTCAAGCTACATGACACCCAGAAGAAATAAACATGGAGAATGGACCTTTTCCATCTCCAGCTTGAGATGAGAAATTGCCACCTACCCTTGGAGACACAAGACTAGAATCACTTATGGGAAGAGCCTTCTGTCATGGAAGTGGGCTGTGGGATGCAGACCAGGGTGATCCATGAAGGAGCACAGGTAGGCACTGAGAGCCTTCTCACACTTCTGTGAGCAGATTCTTCAGTCTAAAGCATGGCAAAGAGGAGTATAACCAAATTAGAAAATGCAGGTCTCATTTTTAACACTAATGAGTGTTTTGAGCCTCTGGCAGCAAGACCACATCTCTGAATGTGTGGGAAGGGCACATATACTTTGTCGAGTTTTTATATCAAGGCAGTAATAAAAGTCACAGGTTAACTGAATCTCCTTCTAAAAACACAGAAGGCTCCAGCACCTTCCCTCATGGATGCTATTTTCACAAAAAAGTTGCATTTTTAATTATGGCTAGTGTGCCATCCCCCTTTATATTTTCTTCCTTACCTCACGTTCAGTTGCTCATAAATAATAAAATGAGCAAAGGCGGGCAATGGGAAAAAAGTAGTAGTAAAGCAAACAACACAGATCACCGCAAACAACACAGACTTTGCCCGAGTAATCAAGTGCTGCTGATGTGCAGAATGATCATGGATCTTGAACAGCCCCATGCTTTTCAAAGGCAAGCACACTTGACAGTAATTACCTAACCAAGTGGCACCATCCTCTGCATTGAGATTTGCAGTCGGCAGGTGGAGAAACAAGAAGAGAGCCAGGGAGGGAATTGCTTTATTAAGAAACCCTTGCATGTGCACGGGCTCTAAGACATTAGAACAGACACAGTTATTCACATCCAGTGGGTGGGAGAGCTCAGACTCAGAGAGGTTCTCTCAGGAGCCCAAGTTCACACTCATGGACTCTCTCAGGGACTCCAAACTAGCTCCTGCATTCCTAGTTTAGGAGGCTTCCTATTTAATGGTCCGGACTCAGGGTCAGGACCATGGGCCCTTTGGACCTCTCACATTTATTTTTTTGAGTAATTTTTCCCCCTGCATATTTAATTAACACATGACTTTTATGGAATATTTGTAACACAAAATGCATACAAATCACTCAAAACCAATAACCTGGAGATGGGATGATGAAAATATTTTAGCATGCATTTTTTTCTCACATTTTTCTTGTATAACTAATAACAATAATTGCTAACATAATAAATATGCTAGACCCTGCTTATGTACTTTATATATAATAATTAATCCTCACAATAGCCCTTTGGAGAAGGAACTATTATTTATTTTATAAATGGAGAAACTGGGGCATAGAATGGTTAAGAAACTTGCCCAATGGTACCTAGCTACTGTATGGGACTCTTCAGCTTATGCTCATAATTATAATAATATACAAATACTTCCTACTGCCATACACATATATACACTCACACACGTGCATAATCATACAAATTTGGGATCGTGCTCTTCAGTTCTCTGGAAGCTTCATTTTGCATTTGTTCATATTTATTACATCACATGATTAATCTATGATAAAATGCTTGCATATCTATTTTAGATTTACAGTAATTTTCCTGACCTCCCCTTATTAATGAGTATTCAGTTTGCTTCTCTTTTTTCATTTATAGATAAAAGCAAACATTCTTTTTCTTTTTTTTTTAAGATTTTATTTATTTATTTGATAGACAGAGATCACAGGTAGGCAGAGAGGCATGCAGAGAGAGAGGAGGAAGCAGGCTGTCCACAGAGCAGAGAGCCCAATGCGGGGCTCGATCCCACGACCCTGGATCATGACCTGAGCCGAAGGCAGCAGCTTTAACCCACTGAGCCACCCAGGCGCCCCTACATTCTTTTTCTTTAAAGATTTTATTTATTTGTTTGAGATAGAGAGAGAATGAGAGAGAGCATGAGCAGAGGGAGGGGCAGAGGAAGAGGGAGAAGCAGGCTTCCCTCTGAGCATGGAGCCAGACAGAGGGCTCGATCCCAGGACCCTGGGGAACATGACCTGAGTCAAAGGCAGATGCTTAACCGACTGAGCCACCCCGGCGCTCCAAAAGTGAATATTCTTTTTTTTTTAATTTTTTAAAAAGATTTTATTTATTTATTTGACAGACAGAGATCACAAGTAGGCAGAGAGGCAGGCAGAGAGATAGGAGGAAGCAGGCTCCCTGCTGAGCAGAGAGCCCGATGCGGGGCTCGATCCTGGGACCCTGGGATCATGACCTGAGCCGAAGGCAGAGGCTTTAACCCACTGAACCACCAAGGTTCCCCCAAAAGTGAATATTCTTAAACATAGTCCACTTTTTCCAGTTCTGATCATTTTCTTAAGATAAATTCTTAGCTTCTGATTCAAGTTTGACACGTCTCCTTCCAGTAACTTTTCTTCACATGCTTACAATGTGAAGATTAAAATCACTTGTAATTTTTTACCATGCTTTTTAATTTAATAGCATATTATAACAGTCATTTCCCAATTCCATTTAAAAAGTTCATATATATGTTAATATGACAAAAGCTGGATCAATATAAAGACAGTGGAGGAAGCAATGGAACCCAAGAAGTTGTCCATGGGCACCTGTATGGCTCAATTGGTTGAGCACCTGACTCTTGCTTTCAGCTCAGGTCATGATCTCGGGCTCCTAGGATGAAGCCCTGCGATGGGCTCCCCACTCAGCCTGGAGTCTGCTTATCTCCCTCTCTCTCTCCCCTCCTTCTCCCCCTGCTCGTGCTCTCTCTCTTTCTCTCTGAAATAAATATAAAAAAAAAAAAAAAAGGAGAAGCTGTTAGCAATGGTGACTTGTTCCCAGTTTCGCTCCCTCAAATCCATCCCCCACACCATAACGAGAGTTGTCCTTCCAACAGGAAAAAGCGCCTTGCTGTCCCTCTGTCACAATTCCCAGAAGCTCTGGGTACCTGTAAACTATCAGGTTCTCCTGCAGAGCACAGCGTGCGCCATGTGACCCAGCTAGAGCTCCCCTGGGAGACTCTATTTACCTCACAGGAAAATTCGAACTTCCCCACCATACTATTTCCCATACCCAGTTTTTTTTTTTTAATTAAACTTTAACTGGTATATAACCTTGTATTGGTTACAGGTGTACAACATAATGGTTCAGCATGTGCAGACATCGCAGACTGACCACAGCGAACCTAGTTCACATCCATCAGCACCCATGCTTGAGGAAAATCTGTTTCTTGCAATGAGAACTTTTCGGTTTACTCTCTTAGCAACGTTCAGATATGCACGGCAGTATTGTTAACTGTAGTCATCATGCTGTCCATTTCATCCCCATGACTTACTGGTTCTATAGCTAGAAGCCGAGGCTTGTGACCCCCTTACCTATTCTGCCCACACCCTGCGTCAGGCAACCACCAGTTTGTTCTCTGTATCTATGAACTAGTTGGTTTTTTTTTATTCCACATTTAAGTGAGATCATATGGTATTTGTCTTTCACTGACTTATTTCACTTAGCATAATGCTTTCAAGTTCTACCTGTGTTATTACCAAAGCCAAGATTTCATTCTTTTAGGGCTGAATTGCATTCTCTCGTGTCTTACCTTTCTGATGGTTCTCTTCCCTGGAATGCTTTCTCTTTCCTCTTCCTCAGATTGACCCTGTTAACTCCCTAGCGCCCTGTTCAGATATTATTTCCCTCGGGAAGAACTTTTTCTTGGACTCCACCACACTCTGAGCTGAATATCCGAATGCCGTCTTTTCATCACCTGGCACTCTGGGGACAGGAGAGAAGCTTGGGAAACCCTCGAACTTTGGGCATAAACCACTCAGGGACACGGTCTGCAGAGGTGCTATAGTCAAGGTTCCCTGGGCTCCCTGTGAGGGGTATCGTGCCACTCTTGAGAGATCTTGTGGAATCTTGTGGAATCCCGTTGGACTCCCGGATCAGAATTTCCCTGGACCATGAGAAAGCCTGGGGAAGGGCAGCTTGTGACTGTCCCTCTTTGCCCCCTCCCTCAAGAGCCCACCAGCTTCCCTGGTACAGACATCAGTCTGTCTCAGAAGACTTCAAAAAATGGTTCTCTTCCCCTGCTGCTAAGATTGCCAATAACTCTCTTTAGCTTCTGGCTTAGATTAGTGAGAAGAACAAATTTCCTACAGGATAATACTGCTTTTATTAGTTTTTTATACCTTAGTACAAATGAGAGTCTGAAAGAAGGAGTGAGGAAAGGAGGGGAAAACAGAGCATTCTGAGATTTGCAGAAGGCCATCTATGACTAGATTCTCCTCTTAGGGTTGCAGCCACTGACCCCAGGAAGTGAGCCTGGGGGGATCTGGGACTGGGACCCACCAGGACTTGCCAAAGCAGCCAGACAGTATCCGCAGGGGTCTGACTTGGCTCTCTAGCCCCTGTTCACAAGGACTCATCGTCTTCTCATTCAGAGATCCCACAGGGACTATGTCTGCATCCCATGCCGGGATCTGGACAATTCCAAATGCAATTTGAGCAATCTGTTATTGCCTAGACGATTTGTTGCTTGTAGAAGATACAGCTGCTGAGATCATAAGGAATGTAGCTGCCTTTCTGTGACTTCTTTGTAGATAATTTAAGGTCCTTATTTCAGCAGTATCTGCCTCTTTATGAACGAACCAGCATCTGTGTATTGTATTTTTTACCTTAATGTCTTTTTCAAAATCAAAGTAACCTTATTATAGATATTAATTCCTGTCCTTCCTAGGCAGATCTTTATTTCAAGTCCCATCATGAGACAGCTTACTGAAACCAGCATCCAAAATAGCTTAGTCCTCAAAGCAAATATCGTTTCTTTGATGAAAGGGCCTGGGACCAGGAGCCAGGCTGGGAACTAGGGTTACTGGGGTGATCCTCTGCTTTCTCATCGGGCTGTAATGATCTCAATCAAATAATTTCACCACTGAGTTTCCATTTCTTCCTGAAGCAGGTAAATGGTACCTCCCTGATGCTGATGGAGAGCAGGTGACAAATGTCCCCAAGGCATTGGGGTTCTGTAGTTGCTTTTTCTAGTTAGCTTCTCTATCTTAGTAAAAGTTCTCTGGGGCTCAGTGTGGCTCAGGTAAAAATGCCTTTCATCTATTTCTTCCTTGCTTTCCAGCTAATCCGGGGCTAAAATTAGCAATGCTTAGTTCAGTAAAAAATATTGTTGCGGCAGGCAACCATGGAAACGGTGTTTGAGCAGCTTGCCCTTCAGGGAGCTGCCTTTTGTGGGATGTGCTTTCTCGCTGATTAAATGAAACAACTCACTACGTTTGAAGCTGGGGTTTGAAACAAGTTAAGAGTACAGGGAAATGTTTCAAAAGAGCCATCCTCCTCATTTTTTCTCCTTAATTTCCATCAAGGAAGGAAAAAAAATAGATCTCACATTAAGGGTCAGAATTTGCTTTTGAATGGAGTATGGGAACACTAATCCGTTGACCCACCATCCTGCATCTGAGGTGTCTTTTCAGTGGTAATAGTGGGCAAAGATACTAACATTAATTAATGCCTTCCTCCATATATCATTTTGTAGTTTACAAAAGAGGCTTTCTTCTGCGCTGCCACTGAAGTCTTACAAGAAGTCTAGAAGGTGGAGAGAACGGGGTGGGGATATTCCTGATCAGATGGGGACACTCTTTCTTATCCCCCTGCTGGTTACTTGGGGACACAGAGTGAGAGTTCATGTCTCCCACTCCTGGTTCCACTGTTCTTTCTAAGCAGCCGAGGCCAGACTTGTGTCCAGGGAAGTTTACATTTAGTAAAGTCCCAGCCTCACCTTGCTTCACCTCCCTGACTCCCAGAATGTCCCCTCCCTGAGGGAGCAGAGCCCTCCTCATGTCCGCTGGGAACGAACCCATGTGTGATGACAACGTTCTCATCTGTCTCCTCTCCCTCTGAAGGACCCTTCCTCTGGGTCCTTATTTTCTTCCAATTTCCACCATCCTAATTCATCCCTTTCCTTCTGATCTCTGCCAATCTGACAAAGATGACCAAGAAGTTCATTCACCCCAATGTGCTTGTAGAGCCTCATGACTCTGGGATCTCGGGACAGGGACTTGGAGATTTTAACAGGCGCTAAGTGCTTTGGCTCTAGTCAGTGGTTTGTCCCTTCATGCAAGTTTGGCCAGACTGACCAAGGTCAGGGGCCAGACCCCAGTGTTTTCCACTGGGGCCACCCTGGGGACTGAAGGGTGATGATACTGGGGAGAATGAGTGTAATAAACTATTCCTGTGGAAAAGTTTGTCTTTTCTGCCATTTAGTAGAGCATCCTTAGAAATTGCAGTTTATTAGAAGGATTTAACATTTTAAACCTTTATTAGAAGAATTTTAATATTTTAAACCTTACTATCACTATAATTTATCAGATAGGTTTCTTTTTTTTTTTAAAGATTTTATTTATTTCTTTCTGTGAAAGAGAGAGTGAGCACAAGCAGGGGGAGCAGCAGACAGAGGGAGAAGCAGGTTCCCCGCAGAGCAGGGAGTCTGAATTGGGACTCCGTCCCAGGACCCCGGGATCATGACCTGAGCTGAAGGCAGACGCTTAACCCACTGAGCCCCCCAGGTGTCCTTATCATACAGGTTTCTGGCCCCTCCAACCCACTCCTTCCAGAATGCTTCAGTAGTTTCCCCAGAAGCTCTGGGGCCAGAGTGGGGTTGCTCATCCCATGCAGCCGGCCTTCTCCGTTCCCTGCCTGTCTGGCCGGAGCCCCATCAGGAGCCTACGAGCCCTCACGCCGCCACCACTGTGTGCAGTGAGGAGAGGAAGAGCTCCTCACGGGTCCCCGGCCGGGAGCTCCCCGGTCGAGCTGCACCGAGATTTGTTGCCCCTCTATTCAGAGACAGGTTTTTCCAGAACGATGATTCATCGGATGAGCGCATGCTTTGTGGAGGTTCTCTGCCCGCAGTAGTGCGAGAGGACGGCTTACACCAGGTGCCCTCAGGGGGCGATTCATTCGAAGCTGCAAGAGAAGGTGTGTCAGCGGTAGCGAAGCTGCAGGAGAAGGCGGTAAGGCATCACCCCTGCCACCAGATCCACCGTGAGGCTGGGTCAGAAGAAACGGCCGCACGGGACCTGCAGTTCTGTGTCCGAAACTGCTTATTCTGAGTATATGAGCAAGTGGCTTTTCCCTCCCGGAGGTCGTCCCTGTGACGCTTCCCCCTTCGACTCTGCTGGCCCCTCAGGTCCCAGAAGATCCCGTGCTTATCTTACCAATCTGTAGGTTTCCCTTATTCGTAGTTTCCTCCTGAGGGAAATAATCATTTATCTCTCTGGCTCCAATATCTGCTGTTACATCTGTTGCGTGAGTTTAGACTAAGAGCTTCCTCGAGACTACAAATGACAAGTAGATCTCATTTTACATCTCTAGTCTCTCTGGCTGCCTGTGGCTGGCTGGAAGCCGCGCTGCGGTCGATTGCTAATGCCTGCCGCGGGCAGGGGCGGGTCCTGGTGCCTCTGTTTGCTGCTCACCGCGCGTCTGGTTCAAGAGCCCAAGAGCCCGTGGTGTGTCAGGAATGCTTGCATGCCGTGACTTGTTCAGATCTGCTCGAATTCAGAAAATCCCATGTTTTAAAGGTCTGAATAGAGAGATTCAGATTCAGAAGGCCACGTTGCTTAGGTTTTTTCCATTTTTCCTCTATTCTTAACAGAACGATTCTGAAGTTTGTAGAGTCAGGGTTGTATAGGCTAAATTCTTGAGAGCTCATCCCTGCAATGCACTCGTTGAGAATTCTTGCCTCGTCAGTTGAAATATTGTGAGATGGGATGAAATACAAAGAGTACATGGTGAAGTGTTTCACATTTTAGGTATAATGAGGCCCATATCCTGAGAAAGAATTACATGTGTTGTGAAGCTTTTATTTTCAGTGCTGCGATAGCCTCAGTTTCTATGTCTGGAATTGTATTAGGTTCTCGTATTATCTTCAATTTGCTCTCTCCACAATAAAATTGAATATTTATGTATAACATATGTATATTGTTGTGTGTATATACAGACACTCATATATTACTAGTATAACGAAGTAAATGATGTTAGATGTTCATAAGATAACAGTTTTCGGCAGATCCCTACTAGATATATGGTAATATATAATCAAATACATACACCCTAACACTTCTTTCAACTGAAATATGTGTACACAATTAACTTTCATACCTAACCCAGAACATGACTATTTTTCTCATTTAAAAAATCATTCAGGGGACCTGGGTGGCTCTGTGGGTTAAAGCCTCTGCCTTCAGTTCAGGTCATGATCCCAGGGTCCTGGGATTCAGCCCCACATCCGGCTCTCTGCTCGGCAGGGAGCCTGCTTCCCTTCCTCTCTCTGCCTGCCTCTCTGCCTACTTGTGATCTCTCTCTGTCAAATAAATAAGTAAAAACTTAAAAAAAATCATTCTGATGGCCCTAATAAAGACTAAATTATAATCACAGCATTTATAAAATATAAAATTGATACTTCAAAATATGAAATTGAATTTGAATTTTTTTTAACTATAAAAACTAGCATGGAAGATTGAAGTCCCTGAGGTAAAACATCCTGGGGCTAATGGTGAGCAGTCTTAACCAGGGTGAGAAAATGAATACCTAAATGTCTTCTCTTCAATTTACCAATGCTCACCCCCTTCTGAACCTCTAAGAAACATCCTTGCTGGGTCAGAGTTAATATTCATTATTTTTCTTGGCTGTAGCGGAGACAGCTAGTGATCTCCAGTATCTACTCTCTGTATCTTTTAGGGATAGAACCCTCAGGTTTTGCTGGGCAGATTCATTCTCCTGCTTCCCTTTCAGCTATGTGTGGCTATGTTACTAGGTTCTGTCCACACCTGACACACGCTCATTCAGTTGTTTCTTCCTTCTGTTGCTGTTTTCCACCAGATCTGTGAGGATTCTTCTGAATTCTCTGGCTGTCAGCTCCACTTACATTAGAATGAGTTAGGAGAGACCATGAGATAGAGAGAAAGGAATTTTGAAATAACATGGACATTAAGGGAATTAAGTAACCTGGGTAGGCTTATGAATTTCACACACCTTGGGCTTAACTTATATCCCCCAGGAAAGCAGTTATGTATCAACATGATCTGAAGCTCCTGGGTAAATATCTGAAAACTGTTGTGCTCAGAGGTTTGAGCATATCTGAGCATCTAACAGAGGGGTGTCTCTGTACCTCCTGTCTGACTCTGGAGAAGTACAAGTGAGATTAGGGATATTAACCCAGCATTTCAAAAGTTTGACAGGATTGAATGTGGTCTACAGAATAGCAAGTCTCATTTGCCTAGAGAGTTCTTAGAACTTGACTGATACACATCTATGTCCTCTTTGTTTCAACAACATTTTATTGTTCACTAAATCTTGGATCGAGCATCTTAAGTATGGAGGCTTGTTTGTGCGAGTCACTGAGTAAATGAGAGTAGATTTCTCCTCTCATTAGCATGGTCAGTGTAGACCAGAGCAAGCACTTCCTGCATATGGACTCTTGTTATTGTATGCATGGCTTACTCCTGACCCAACACCCTCACAGCCGCACGCCCTGCCAGCAATACGTTGTACATGCCCCGGGGCAAGGGCAGATCTTTCTGTACCTCTGTTTACCCCATAGTATCCAGCAGACTTGCAACAGAACCTCCCTTTAAATTGTGTTTTCCAAGGATGGCTGCACCAATGCATTCCATCCCATGTGCACTGCTCTCAATGTGATGTTGGCCCTCCTCCCATTGAGAAGTAGGGTCTTGTTCCCTCTCCTTGAGTCTGAGCAGCCCTGTGACTACAAACAAAGTGACATTATGTGACTCCTGGGGCTGTTAGAACACAGCTTGCAACCAATCCTCTCTAGATGTTTGCTCTCGAAACCCAGCTACCCTGTTGGGAAGAAGCTTAAGGCACAGGGAGAGGCCACAGTGAAGGGTTCCCACCGACAGCCCCACTGGACGAGTTGAGGTCCCAGTTCTGAGCCAGCATCAATCTTCAGACATGCAGATAAATGAGACTCTCATTGATTCCAGTTGATTCCCATTCTTGAAACCACTCTAGTTAGTGCCTGTGAAACAGAGACTGTCTGCTGAACCCTGCTTAGATTGCAGATTCGTGGGCTAAATAATTGTTTTAAGACTATGTTTTGGGGTGATTGGTTGTGATGCAACAGATACCCCAAATAACACCTATTATTTCCTCACCTCTGGTATATGACTTCATGATCACATCTTCTCTCCCAACCAGGAATCTAGGCTTCTTAGAGTCTGGAGTTTTTTTCAGTCAAAACTTCCAGAATTTTCTTTCATGCCACACTAAATTTCAGATTAAGTTCCTTGCTGCTGTCTAAATATTCTCTCAGTTTTCCCATCTTCATATGTTTGGTCATCCTATTTCTTTGTCACGCATGCTTGTTCTCATCTGTGCTCACCCAAGTTTTACTCATTCTCAAGACTGAGTCAGATCCCATGAAGGATTTCCTGATTCCTCTAGGCAGAAGAAATGTCTCCTGAATTCCCATAGCATTAGAGACAAATTTCTCTTTTTGCTTTTATCACCTTTTGCCTTATGTTACGGTTACTTGTTTATAGAAGTTTCTTCACTTCTAGATTGTCCTGGTTGCCTTTAAATCCATTCATGTATACAATAATACTTATGGAATGTTTACTTCTTGCCATACAGTGTGCAAAACACGGGTTATAAAGGAGCAAAGAAAGACGTGGTCCTACCCTGTTTGGACTTTCAGTCAAGTGAGGGAAACACGAAAAAAATAAATTCTTGACTATTATTCTCTTTTAGGGGTATAAACTAAGTCATTCACATTGAGGGTAGACATGATACCCCATTTCCCTTGCAGTCCTGGGGGGCAACATGGAAAAACTGGAGATCTGGTTTGAATGCCATCAGCCTACTACTCTCTGTGAATATGGAGTGGAGCCTTTAACTCCTTCTGTATCACTGCCCTTGTGGATCAAGTAGAGATACTTTTATCTGATGCATAATATTTTTGCTATTTTTAATAAGAAATCTCATATAAGGTCCACCTTTGTGCTGAGCACATAACTGATTCATATATCCCTCTGTTCCCATCTTCTCGTAGTTAGTATACAGCCCAGCTTTCTGGCTTACACTCAAGTAATGAGGCTGACCAGCTGACATCAGATACATGGACCTTGTTCTTCTGTACATAAACCTCCTTTTCAGTTGTGAGGATGCTGAATTTTTTCAGGCAACTTTTGGTGCCACTTGGAGGGAAGGAAGAAAGACCTCACTTATTGTCACATGGCTGACTTCTTACTCATTATGCAAAATTCAGCCCAAGTGGCCCATCCTCAGGAAAACTGTGACTATCACTCATACAAATCTCCTCTGGTTTTAGGCTTTGTAGCACACTCTTTTTCTCTACAGTATTTGTCACGACTGCAATCAATTATTTTCTTTAAATAACACTTCTGTTAGACTGTAAGCTCAGTAGAGGCAGGGACCAGCTCTGTGTCATGATTACCAGCACTAAATAAAGTGTCTGTCATATAGAAAGTGTTCGAAAAATATTTGTGCAATTAATGAATTGGGGAAGGCTTTGCAGTGGTAGCTGGAACCCCAGAAGAGAAGTAAGCTCAACAACTGTCAACAATATGTCTTTACCCAATCACCACCCCCACTCCTCTTGGAGACCATTCTCCTTGAACATTTTTTGTGATCTGTCCTCAGAAGATTCTGAAGTCAGAGGGTGGAACCTCCCTTTACCGGACTCAAAGAAAGAATGACCAGTTCCATTTTGCCAGCTAACAATTTTTTTTCTGAACACCACCTCTGGATTTTTTCTGATGACCTATGGAAGGTATAAGAAATGAACTTCTTAAAGCCTGATGGTGCAGTCAAACCAGCAAGCTGCTTCCAGCTGAGTCCATAAAGGCAAACCCAAAAAGGTAGCTGACAATTTGAGAGAATTATAGCAGGACTGACGACGGTCCCTGAGACAGTCATGCTGTGGGACCATAGCCTTCCAGACACATCAAACCCCAAGATCTTTAGAAGTTGAGCAGCTCACCGAATTTTAACTTAAAAAAAAAAAAAAGTAAGTAACAGCTATCCTACCCTGCCCTGGGCAGATAACAGGACATTCTCCCAAGACTCTTTAAAATAGCCTCTTCTATTCTCTGCTCATAGCAAAAAAGGGTTGCAGTAAAATATCTTCCTCCTCGAAGTATGAGGCCAGATATAGCAGTGTAAAAAGGCCAAAGTATGAGGCCAGATATAGCAGTGTAAAAGTAAAACTCAGAATCTTTTTTGTGAATATTAGCATTCATTATTTCTGTAGCAATATGAGGCTCTATTCCCCATATGGCCTAGCTAAATAAACACTACATTCATCACTGAAACTGCAGTTCATGGTTCCAGAGCTGCTTCTTGGCTCATAAATGGTGCCTGCCAAAGCTTTACAGTGTAAGGTTAAATTCAGTCAGAATTGACACTTCTCCTGACCTAAGACCCTTAGTACTAGGAAGATTTATTAGAAGATTAGACCATAATTTTAATTCAGGTTATTCAGCTTGCATAAATTCTTACATACTTTTTATATTTTAACACACTGGAAGGGACTGTCCTTACACAGAGTTAGAAAGGTCTGCTGGGGCTGATAGAAGAGAGAGAATTAAAAAGAACCAGTACTTGTTACAGGCTGACTTTTATGTATCTGAAGATACTGTACAGAAATTGAATAGAGTCTATTTCTGTCTTGCTCTTATACTTTTTGTGTGCAAGATCCTGAGAAAATTTATTCAACTCTGCTTTTTTTGTTGTTGTTGTTGGAGATGTATAACTGCTATTAACGTAAAACAGGGAGGAAAAGCAAAGCTAATGCATTTCATTTTCCCAGAAAAATTTCCTTCTCAGGTGTAAAAGGCTTTCTCTTCATCTTGCATGCAGAAATATTCCTTTCCAGTCTCTGTGAAGTTTCCCTGCCTAATGAGATCTGAATATTGCACCAACTGGTAGAAACATTTCTTAGCTCTTAGGTCTTATTCTGTAAATGAATACTATTTTTACTTTCAATAGTCCCTGCTTAGTGAAATACCATATACTGTTGATACTGAAATTTTCATCATAAACTTTTTCATTTAACAGACATTTAATCAACACTGCAGTAGGCATTGTGGGCATAGAAAATCCAGTGAAGGGAGGACAAAATTGAGGAACCATAAATACCCTCCTGAATAAACTAGAAATATAGACAATACAAACCAAACAATGGTTTGAAGACACTGGACATCAGGCAATAAAGGAGAGTGATCCCTTTGGATATGAAACAGGTAAGATGAGACCTATAATTGCTTCATCTTAATGCCTTGAAAGATTTTCCAGGATAAAGCCCAGGTACAAGGAAATCAGAAGGAATCTGAAAGACTCCCTGTGTTGGGAAAACAAAGCTGAAAGTTCAGAAAGGCCGAAGTGGTTAGAATTCATAAGATTGTGTACTAGAATTTAGAAAACCCTGGAGATCTATGGGGGGGGGTGCCCTTTGAATATTCAGCAGAATACTTATCTGTGCATACATGTACAGAAACAATCTATGACTAGGGAAAGAGCCACCTGAAAGAAGTAAGACTAACTGTATGCAGTGGTGACATAGGGCTAGGACTAGGACCTATTGCCACAGCCATACTAGAAAGCCTTATGACTCACAGAGTATGGCTTAGAATATACACAGAGGGTCTTGTCTTAAGAGTGGGAAACAATGGCTCATACCAGGACTAATTAAGGTCCAACATAATAAATCTGAAGAGAAGATCTAAAAGGATCATTTTTTTAAGGTAACTTAACTGCATCCCAGAATGAAGCTCAAGAATATTTGTAGGAACACAAAAATATAATCATACAACAAGGTAAAATTCAGTGTTTGACATCCAATATAGTATTTCCAGATACACAAAGAAGTAGGAAAATAGGGCTGTCAGTGACAGCACTCAGTCAAGTGAAACTGACCCAGCAGTGACACAGAGGTTAAAATTTGCAGCCAAAGATGTTGAAACATAAGCAATAAATATGGCATATATTTGAAGGTTAAGGAAAGGAAAGGGAGAGTATAAAACCTAAATCAAACTTTTGTGGATGACAAGTACAATGTGGGAGGTTAAAAAAAAAAATGCACTTGATAGGATTAACTATATATAGATTAGACACTGCAGAAGAAAATATTAGCGAACTTGAAGATGTAGCAACAGAAATGATCCAAAATAAAGCACAGAAAAAAAAATTTTTTTTAAATCAAACAGTGCATTGTGGCCTATCGAACAACTCCCTTATGACCTAACATATGGATAATTAGAGTTCCAAATGGAAGAAGAAAAATGGGGGATAGAGAAAATTTTTGAAAAAAATAATAGCTAATATTTCCCCAGACTTGTTGAAAATTGTGAATCTGCATATCCAAAATGTTCAGCAATTCCAAGCACAGGAAACAGGAAGAAAAACCCTACACCAAAACACTTCAATTTTAATCAAATTGCTAAAAATTAGGGATAAAGAAAAAAATCTTAAAAGGCAGCCAGAGGAAAAAAGACATCATATAGTAAGGAGCAAAAGTTGGGATGCCAACATATAAAGCATGTAAGAACATGCCGTTTCTCCTGGGAAACAATAAAACCAGAAGACAGTGGTACATCTTGAAAGTCCTGAGAAAAAAAATGAACTGAAAAATCTTGAAAGACAAAAAAGAATTATTTTATCATTTAGAAGTAAAAGTGAAATAAAGACTTTTCCAGACAAATGAAAGTGGAAATAATTTATCACCAACAAGGAATACTAAAGAACATCCTGCAGGCAGAAGGAAAATTATACCAAATGGAAATAAAAATCTATATAAAGAAATGAAGAGCACTGGGAATAATAACTACAGGGATAAATATATAGCCTGCTTAATTTTTGTTATCTCCTTAAAAAGATAATTGAGTCTTTACAGAAAAATAATATTGAACAAAGTACAGATTTATAATATGCCTAAAAATTAAATGTTTCACATTAATAGCACATAGCCTGGGAGGAAGAAATTAAAAGTATAATTACTTTAAGACTTTTATACTATAATGAAAGTGGTTCATTTTCACTTGATCACACTTGGATAAGTTAAAGCTGTATATTATAAATACTAAGAAATTAGAAAAATAAGTTCCAGTTAACATAAATAGAAAAAAGAAAATAATAAAGAGTAAAAGGAAATCAATGAAATACAAAACAAACATATACTATACACATAAAGAAAAAATAGTTCTAACTCTCATGTTCAGAGGATAGTTTTTAAAATCAACTGAGAAAAGTTACTTTCCCATTGAAATACCTTGGTACATTTTTGAAAATCAATTGACCACGTGTTTGTTGGTTTGTAACTGGACTCTCTAATCTGTCCTGTTGATGTATTTGTCTAACTTTATGCAAATATGGCATAAAAATATGACATTCTCAATCACAGTAGCTTTATATTAAGTTTGAAATTAGTTATTATAGATTTTCCTGCTCTATTCTTTTTCAAGATTGTTTTGACTGCTCTACCTCCTTCATTTTTCCAAGTCACTTTTAGAATGTTTGTAAATTTCATTAAAAAAATGCCTTCTGAGATTTTTATTGTAATTGTTTCAAATCAATAGATCAATATGAAAAATTAACAGCATTAACATTATTTTGTCTTCCAATCAATGAATGCGATATATTTCACCACTTCTTTAGAACTTCTTTAAATATCTAAATATTTAGAACTTCTCAGCAATACTCTATAAGTTTCAGTGTGGATATCTTTCATACCTTCTGTTAAATTGATTTTTTTAAAGATTTTATTTATTTATTTATTTGTCAGAGAGAGTGAGCACAGGCAGACAGAGTGGCAGGCAGAGGCAGAGGGAGAAGCAGGCTCTCCGCCAAGCAAGGAGCCCTACATGGGACTCGATCCCAGGACGCCGGGATCACGACCTGAGCTGAAGGCAGCCGCCCAACCAACTGAGCCACCCAGGCGTCCTGATTTTTAAGTATTTTAAATTTGATGATACTGTAAGGATAATTGCTTTTTCCTTAAGTTTCATTTTCCAGTTACTATCTGAATTATAGATACAATTAACTTTGGGATATAATAATCCTGAATCCTGCTAATTTATAATTCAGATGCTTTGGGTGGAAAACTGTTTTATGCTATATACAATAATGCACTCTTTCAACACTTACTGAATGCCTCATATGTGCCAGAACTGTCCTGAAATATTTTCTGATGGGAATTTGAAGACTGAGTTATTGCTTAGGGTCACTTCATCTGGCTTGCTTCTTCTATCCACTTAATTCTGAGTTAGCATCATAGCATTATGTTCAAAAGCATCATAATCTCATGATATATATAACTTATTTTTAAAAATCATATAAGTAGAATTTTGGACTAAACCATGAAGCCTAGATACCAGGCCATGATGTTAGTGGTCTATTCTCTTTTCTTTTTAAGATTTTATTTATCTGATAGAGAGATAGAGAGAGAGAGAACAAGTAGGCAGAGGGTCAGGTAGAAGGAGGTTCTCTGCTCAGCAGGGAGCCTGACACAGGCTCCATCCCAGGGCCCTGGGATCATGACCTGAGCTGAAGGCAGCTGCTTTAACTGACTGAGCCACCTAGGCTCCCCTATTTTATTTTCTAATAGAGCTGTAATTCTAGTTTGAGTTCATTCCTGTTATTTTATTCTACGTCTTTGATGATTTTATACATCTCACTTACATTTTTGGATAAATACACTGCAGTACAGTGGTAGAAGTATTGAGTGTTGAGGCTCTAACGGAATCATATCCTTATTGTAGTTAGTGATTCTGGTGATCTTTTGGATAGAAAACAAGTGTTTCCTAGATAACACACAGGTAGAAGGCCTGATCTCTCTGTCCCTCCTTGATAACGTGCTCTGAGATGACTAACGGGGATGAGGCCAAAGAATAAGGAGGCTTTCAGTCTGCTGTTCCAGATAAAGGTGTTTATGTCAGTGGTCGCTCCCAGAATGTGGCAGTCCCAACTGTCTGTAGAGTCAGCTTCTCCATGCTCTAATAGTATCCTTGAGGCATCTTTTTTTTTTTTTTTTTAAGATTTTATTTATTTATTTGACAGAGCGAGAGGGAGAGATCACAAGCAGGCAGAGAGGCAGGCAGAGAGAGAGGGAGAAGCAGGCTCCCTGCTGAGCAGAGAGCCTGATGTGGGGCTCGATCCCAGGACCCCGGGACCATGACCCAAGCCGAAGGCAGAGGCTTAACCCACTGAGCCACCCAGGCTCCCCTCCTTGAGGCATCTTGCCTCAAACATCCTCTTTGTGTCAGCAGTTGGACAGCTCCAGATTACTGTGAGGCTCAACCCCAGCACCACCTGGAGAAGCCATTTCATAACCGGGCACAGACAGGTTCCTCTGGAATGGGACTTTCAAACCTCGTTTTTCTTTTTGAGGGAAATCTACAATAAGAAATAAACACTGTGCTTCATTAAACACATGCATGACGATATAAAATCAAAACGTAACAAAATGTAATACCTACAAAATACGGTCCCCACAAAGTACAATAATGTACTTCGTATGCCATTAATTCTTAAACAAGAATCATAGTCACCTGAATTGATTTCAGGACCAATAATGGAGCACAAATTGCTCTCAGAGAAACATGGCTCTAGAAGTGGCAACTATATGGAGATGTCATTTTGAATAAAATAATTTAAGAATTTAAATAAATTTCAGGTTTAGAAGAATGAATGATTTCCAATACTTTGAATATGAGGATTCCATATATTTATATATGAGTCCTAACCAGGGATTTTTATAATGGGAAATAATGCAGCTGAAAATGATATGCTGGGGCACCTGGGTGGCTCAGTGGGTTAAAGCCTCTGCCTTCGGCTCAGGTCATGATCCCAGGGTCCTGGGATCGAGCCCCACATCGGGCTCTCTGCTCAGCAGGGAGCTTGCTTCCCTTCCTCTCTCTCTGCTTGCCTCTCTGCCTACTTGTGATCTCTCTCTGTTAAATAAATAGATAAAATCTTAAAAAAAAAAAAAAGAAAGAAAATGATATGCTAATGATTTCTACACAACCGCCTGGCATCTCAGTAGAATTTTGTTTATTTTAGCATACATCTTTCTATAATCACACCCCCACAATTATTTACTTATTACATTATTACGCAATAGGACGTGACTGGATCTTTTTTAGCTTACTAGAGCATATGTTCTACTTTTTCATTTTTTATCTTGTGAGAAAAATTCACATTGATTTAGATTTTTGGAATTACATGCATCTGGAGTTAGACACACGGGGGTAAGTGCATGCGCACATGCACGCGCACACACACGCATGCACGTGCACACACCCACCAACTTTGTTCTCTGCCTCCAGCTACCACCAGTTCAGCTCCCCAGTTTGATGTACTGTTTCTACTTCTTACCCAAGGGTTAGGTCTAGGGTCAGAGCATGATGCCAGAATCCCACGTGGAGAAAACTACCCATGAAAATGTTTTTGGAAAGACAACTTGCATGGCTCAGCAAGTCTACCATGGGTACTCGGGAAGTACTCAGATGAGTACTCAGGAAGCCCCTAGCTTGTGTTGGGGGTCAAGCTGTGTGAAGAATATGAAACTTTAAAAACTAGACTGACAGCAACACAGGGCGATGCATACGCTATGAAAGGCAGAATTATATCTCCCATTTTGCTCCAGAGCAAATGATCACTGAAAGGACAGGCAGGTCACTCACAGGCAGAATCATCTACTGTTTCCATTAGGGTTGTGTCTGCCTCAACTAACAACACTATAAAACAGAAATACTCTAGTGGCTTAAGCATATAGAAGCTCCTTTGCTCTGTGCAGAAAGAGGAGCATACATGGGCAGTCTAGAGCAGTTTCTGGGGCTCAGCCATGCATCCAGAGCCCTGATCTCTAACTCTTCCTTCCACTGTCCTTGGCATATTGGCCTCAGCCTCTGTCCACAGCTTCAGGAGAGCAAGGTGACTGCTCGAGTTTCACGTTCACATTTTAGGCAGTAAAGGAAGAAGGGCAAAAAAGCTGATAGGAAGAGTTCCTTCTCCCACACAGGCTGTACGTATGCCCTCCCTAGCGACTTCTATAGTTATCTTACTGGCCAGAACATGGCCATTTCCTTGTTGTTGGAGAAAATGTAAAATCAAGTACTTTTAGTGGGGCATATTGGTGCCCTGCATTAAAAGAAGTAAAATGAATACTGGCAAATGACTCCCTCTCTCTCTTTCTTTTCTCTGAGTACATGTAGCTGAGTTCAGTTAAATAAATTCCATGTATGACATGTGTCTACTATAATTCATTTATGGGTATTTGAGAAGGAAATTTGGAAGGGAACTAAAATTGATTGAAAACCTTAAATGTGTTAGGTATTGTGTTAGGCCGTGTGTGTGTGTGTGTGTGTGTGTGTACACAGAGACATATAGATACACACATTTTATATATGTATATGTGTATATATATATATAATATATATATTACCCTATGCATATGTTCCTATATATAATATGTTATCCTTTATTATCCATTATCCTGTATATGTATTACATATAAATGTGTGTGTGTATATATATATGTGCATATATATATAATCCTAAAAAATCTATAATAAAGCTATCATAAAGATATCATTATATCCATGTTACAGATTGAGAAAATGATGCTCAGACAGATTAAGGAAGTTGCCTACAGCCTCAGCCTCTTAGACCAAAATGAGAGTCAGGATTCAGACACAGATCTGTCCATAAGCCATGCTGCTTTACACCTATAAGTTAAGCAGGCAAGAAAAAAATATGCATGCAGTGCTTGGTAGTCTGCACAAAATTTTAAACTGATCATTACCAAGGCACTCGAATCACCACAACAGTATATCCAGCCAGAAAATAGTCTCCTGTGCCCAATAGTGCATGTTTAAGTCCTGAGTACCTTCCTAGTCCAGTTCTAATGTGACAGGAGATTGGATAGCCCATTGCCAAGCAAGCATCAGGGCTACAGTTTTTACTCAACTGTCTAGCTGTTCTAGTGTCACTTAGTAATAGCCCGAGGCTAAGTGGATCTTCTTGCTCCTGTTTCCTGGATCCTAGATGAACACATTCTGTGAGAGCCCCATGTCAGGCACAGCTTTGGCACAAATCCCAGAGCCACCTGTGGCCACCGCAACCCTCACACTCTTTCCATTCTGGTTGAGTGAAAGCCAGGTCTGTTCAGAATTGGAAGAGGGAATGTGATATTGTTCCCAGAGGAAGGGATGGCAGAGAGAAAAGAAAGTTCACTGCTATTATTAAAATATAGCTTGCATATTTCATCACTAGGGAATATAGGAGCATGTACTGCTCATTAACATGGCTATAGGATCATTTTCACGATATTCCACAATGGGTAGGGCATGCATAGAATAATAGGGTTTTTTGCATAATGCACAACCATTTAAAGCTATGTTATCACTGAGGAAAATGAGACTTTCATCTACTAAAAAAATACAATAGGAAATGGATTTGTTTAAAATTAGATTGAGTTCAACACATATGCAAAACTACTTCTAGAATATTTGCAGCTTGCCTCCTTTAAGGACATAACTGGGATGAGTGACCACATTCATTTGAAAAGCTGAAACTGTCTTCTCCTTATTACCTGGTTCTTGATACACTGCTTCCACTACCTGTAATGACCAGTTCTCATGGCAGCATCATACACTGTTTCTTCAAGTGGGAGGAAAAATGACAATCATTGTTCCTCCTGTGGCTAATGCCTGTTGAGACCAATCCTTTTGGGGGAAGTAGAGAATTGGTAATAACTCCCTCTGTGAGTTTCTGCAGAGCTGGAGAGTATCTGCATCCAAGGCCAAATCCAAGGCCACCTTGCATTAGTGGTCACAAGTAGAAAGTGTGGCAACAAATATAGGTAGCCAGTAAGCCCCCAAGCCTACCTTTTAAGGCTCTGAAAATCAGTTGTATGAACAGAAAATGATTAAATATGAACTTCTCTGCCAATGTAAGAAATGCAGGAGATGTATTATATCAGCTCCCCAGCTGAGGGAAAATGCAGGAAGCAAGAATTTTTTACAGAGCCCCGACGTAGTATTTTTCAAGTCACTTAACATACTTTTCTTTATCCTCATAGGAGATAGGTATTATTATTTTCATTTTACAGAAGAGGAAACGGATGTTATAAGTGGTAAAGAAACTTCTACATGGCCTCAAGATAATAAATAACAAGTTGAAAAATAACATATCAGACTAGTTCCAAAAGCCATTTTCTTTCCTCCATATCATGCTCAGAGATGGGAAAAACTAGACTTATTAATCTCTTCCTCACAACCAGTTGTGAGAAAGGAAAGATTGACACTCCTGAGGCAGAGAATAGTCTACACTGAGGGCCAGATATTCTAGAAGGGGAATGGAGAAGCTGGAGGTCATTTTGAGGAAGGATGACCTGAAATGGAGAGGCATCTGGACATTATGACCTAAGGAAAATTCAGAAAAAGAAAGGAAATGGAGTCTTGATCAGAGATTTTGATGAGCATCTTTGGTTTAAGAAGGGCTTACACAAGGCAGAAGGATTGCCCACATTCTCAGGACCAATGGATAGCTGTTGGAGGGAAACATAATCTACCATAGGAAAGGATTTGTTGTAATTTGATAATAGTTCCAAAACTGAATAGTCCTTGTCACATGGTGTTGACACAGAGGCCTAACAGCCCTTAATCTAAGAGTCTGAAAAGGGAACTTCTGCACTGGGTAGAACATAAATGAGATGCCCTCCATGGTAGTTCCCACCATTATCCTTTGATTCTGTGATCATAACTCTGTGTGAGTTAAGGGAGGTACATGACTTTTGCTTTTGGTGTAGAAACGTTATTGGCATCAGCCATTGTGGAGCAAACAGAGGGATGATATGGAGACATGAACAGCAAGAAGAACAGAAGTAAAATAGTGATTTAGTCAAGAAGAAGACAAGTCAGAAATGGGATTTCTGATGGTGTCCCCCTTCTTACATTAGATATTTTTGAAAATAAAGAATCAACAGTTTATAAATCTGTACTTATAGATCAAAGGGGAGACAAGGAAACAGAAGGGAAATGGCAAGACTAGAAAATTAGGTTGTGCAATTAGATTATAAAAGTGAAAGCAGTCAGGGGAGATCCAAGGGTTCCTGGAGCTTGGTGACCATGTCTTCATCTTCTGCTTGCCCAGTCCAGCTTCAACCACCTATTCTTTGTACACAGAACTCAGTATATATTGGTTGGATCTCTCAGAAAGGGGATAAAACTCAACAAATGACAGAATTCGGATAAATGGAGAGACATGGCAGGAAATGGCATGCATCACACAAAAGAAAACATTTTACTCCGTGCACACCCTACCCATTGTGGAGGTCAACAAATGCTTGTTGGAATATGAGCTGATTGTGCCTAGAAAAGAAGATGCTATCAACTTGTTGATCCAGAGAAATGTGAAAGAGGTGGAGGGAAAACCAACATACCTGCTGTATGAAAGAAATGGCATCATTGTTGAACCAGACTCACCACTGCGAATGCCATTTGTAGACCCTGTCGACTGGGCTGGAGAATCAGGAAATTCCTTAAGGATCTGTTTCCGTGCATTGCCTGTGTGAACCTACCATAGTGGTCTGTGATAATTAAGCTAGGGCTAGATTTCTAAGCCGGAGGCTTCTGTCTGCTCTGGTCAGAATTGTATTAGAGGCCTGTCAGCACAGACATCCTTTACTGCTGATGAGTCAACTAGATTAGCTTTAGGATTGTCAGATTTAACAAATGAAAATACAGGACCCCCAGTTAAATTTGAATCTCGGATAGATAACATCATTTGTTAGTGTAAGCATGTCACAAATACTGCCTAGGTCATATTTAGACAAATGTATAGTTGTTGTTTATCAGAAATTCAAATTTAATTAGGTATATTGTATTTCATCTGACATCCCTAGTCAGATTGGAGCTCAACACAAAGTTTCATGGTCATAATAAAATAGAAGTAATCAACCAAGAGACACAGCTGAGCAAACGGACAGAATTCATGAGTTGGAAGCCATGGTCAGTAGTGCTGGAGGAACTAAAGATGCCCCAAGCATGGGAGCTGCCACGCTGTGCAGAGGATGTTGTGGTACCCCGAAGAACAGCCCGGCTTCTCCTGAAGCCTAATTGTGCTCTGCTGAGACTGCTGCCTGCTTTTCGGCTGCTCCATGATGTCATGCAGTAAGCCCCCAGTAGCTAGGGCAATTAGTGCATTTCTGTTACTGACTTGATGTAGCTAAGAGAATGTTACTCCTAGAGACACTGTTATTTACCTGCTCAATTTTTATCACCTCCTTTTTCCTTACTATCAAAACCCTGACTTCATTTGGGACAGTAATATGCTTATATGATCTAAATCACACACATGGCAACCTGGTTCCCTGTTCCACAGTCTCTCTCAGACGGAAAGAGCAGGTGCTGCTGGCGCGGCCGCTCTCACCACCTCCACCCACCTCAAGGAAGAACAGATACGGAAAATGGCAGCATTTTCCTCATGCGCCCGCGATGCAGCAAACACAGTCAAAGCTAACAGTCAGCACGAGAGTGTCCTTGAGCGGCAGCAGCAGCCCCCTCCTAACGGTTACTTATGTGTTTATATACGAGAAGCAAACCCCTTACTTGCTGATGTCACTCATAATGGAGGTTTCTGTTACTGGCAGACGTGTCCAATTCTAACTGATAAGTCAACCGAAGGAATCGTCTTACAGTCCACTGAAGCTGTCATGCTTCAAGTTCTGTCATCAAGTGTGACTGGCCAGAGAATAGGATTGCCTCCAAATATGCCAGGATTACTCCTCACTGCAGAAATCTATTTAGAGTTGCTCCTACACATAATTCCCTCTTATTCCTCTCTACTTACTGAACTCATTCGTTAAATATTATCTCCTTTCTGGGAGATTCTCTTGTCTTTGCCCACAAGGCTCCTCTTCCTGTTCTGATGGTATTTACAGCCTGAAGTTTGAAACATTTGTTTAGTGCTTGGAGAATGCAACCCTCAATTGCACCACTGTTTTATGTTTGTGCTCTTGTGTATGGAATGTACCATTTCATTGGGTGGGAAGCTTCTGGAAGGGAAACACTATGCTCATATTTCTGTGTTTTCGTGTCTAACACAGTATTTTCTAAATAAAAATACTAAGTAAGTCTTGGCAATGCCGGTAATAATAATATTGTCATGGGATGTTTGGGGGGATTTGGTAAGACCCCTGGCATGGTTCTGGAGTAGAGGCTGGACTCGATGGGCTTACCAAGGCAGCCATGGCCTGAGGGAGAACCAAGGAAAACAGAATGCAAGCAAGTATGTTCCTTTGGCAAGTTACTTAATGTCCCTGAGCCTTGTCTTCTGTGAAATAGTCTCACTATAAAGATGAGAAATGATTTTGGTAAGAGCATTCCCCAGTGCCTGTCACATAAAAGACATTAGAATCATTAAAATTCAGCCTTAATCTCCTAATATGTCTGCTAGCCAAATTAAAAAATCTTTTGGCAGTGTTAAGAGAGGACAGAATTGCATATTTCCCTTGACAAAATGGATGGAAAGCAAGGAGGGTAGTACATTTAAAATGTACTGGACTAGTCAACAGAAGATGTTCTTGTAAGTCTAATCCAGGGGCTAACTGGCTGTGTGATCTTGGGTGGGTCACTTAATCTGTTTGAAACTCAGTTTTCTACTTGTAGAATGTGGATAATGGGACTCAATTTGCCAGCTTTGTGGAGTTTTTCCAGAAACCAGGTGAAATAATGTATGAAAATGTACTTCGAGCAATACAAAACATTGTATTAACTTAGGGTGGAAGAAGGAATCTATTGATTCCAAAATCACCAATAGATGCAAATTTATTCATAGTTTGAAAAATCTTGACCAAATTTCAAATTCACATTGGATGATTTAGCAAAACTCCAGCAGTTAAGAAAGTGTTCAATGACAGAATGAGCTAGACTTTAATTAAATGGAACCGAGATGAAATTAAAACAGAAAAGTCATTTCCCTTGAATGAAATGCAAATGCATTTAAATGCACCAAATAGTAGTGCTATTTCATTTTTTAAGGAACACTTGTGAGAAACATTAACCACACTGAGAAGAATTGTCAAGGCTTCATACCTACAGTGAGACAAGAAGAGACCAAGAATGCTAATTCTACCTGATACAGACGAGGCATATATAGTGAGCTCTCACATTCATGCGCTGTGTGAAGAGGTGCAGGTTCAAGATCAAGGAATAAAAATTTTCCATCAGTACTGCCTATCACCTTGTTGCCAATAATGTTTGGAGATGTGATCATGCATTTTTGTTTATTTGGTTGTTGGTTAAGGTAGGGAAGGATGTGCAGTTGAGAAAAACGAAAACATGCAAAACTAGATTCATTTGAAAGGGCCTTATTCCCACCTCTGGTCAGCAGACCTCCCTGGAGAAAAGTCCTTACAGTGACAGGAGTCTATACCAATGCCAGTGCGTTTGACACTCCCCTTCTGAGACAATCATTCCACCTTCTTGATGGAATTCTCCCTCATTTCCCATCTGGAAGGAATTGCTTGGTCTTCTAAGCTACTGGTGCAGATCTAATCTATGCTAACCATCTGTAAACTTCTCACTCCCTTCTAGTGAAGTATTTTTGTGTGTATGGTATGGCCCATAGTAGGTTGTGAATTCTTTTTTTTTAAGATTTTTATTTATTTATTTGACAGAGAGAGATCACAAGTAGGCAGAGAGGCAGGCAGAGCAAGAGAGGGGGAAGCAGGCTCCCCGCCAAGCAGAGAGCCCAATGCGGGGCTCGATCCCATGACCCTGGGATCATGACCTGGGCTGAAGACAGAGGCTTTAACCCACTGAGCCACCCAGGCGCCCCTAGGTTGTGAATTCTTAAAAGACCTGCCACATATGTTTTTACAACCCAGCTCCCCAGAGGTTTCTGTCTAGGCCAATGTCTTTAATAAAGGACATGAACAAGAAGTACATTGGCTAATGGGTTAGTTATGCCCTAAGCCTCTAGCTTTGCTTGAACTCTAACCAGTGGTAATTCGTATAAGGCTCATTGACTCCCATAAGGTCTCCGAGTGGTCTTTCATAGTATTCATGAATCCTAGGTCTGTTCTCTGTCTATCTGTGCTACCATCTATTTATCTGTCTACTATGTTAATTGGTTTGGTGAGGTGAATGATCTCTGACTTTCATCAGAATCTCAAAAAGACTTAAGAGTCGTCACATTCCACCCAGTTGCATATTGTAGACCTTCCTCCAGTGGTTCCCACCTTTGGCTGCACATTCAACCAGTCTTTAGAATATAGAGCTACTGCTTCCAGCATTATGATCTAATTGATGGAGAGTAAAGAGTAAACACAGGTGGTTTTTGAAATTCCCTAGAAGATTCTGATGTGTAAACAAGGTTGATCCTCAATCTTTAACCACTGGATATTGGAGCTCTCAGAGGCTGGGGCTGCTGCCCTGACCCCTATTATGTAGAAGTCCTGATCATTCCTACAAGTAGTAATTGTCTAGGGCTTGTTCTTAATTCAGCCCTTAATCTGGGACCTTTGTGCCTCAAACTCCAAAACACTCCCTAAGGTCTTTTTTTTTTTTAAAGATTTTATTTATTTGACAGAAATCACAAGTAGGCAGAGAGGCAGGCAGAGAGAGAGGAAGGGAAGCAGGCTCCCCACTGAGCAGAGAGCCCGATGTGGGGCTCGATCCCAGGACCCTGGGATCAGACCTGAGTCGAAGGCAGAGGCTTTAACCCACCGAGCCACTCAGGTGCCCCTCCCTAAGGTCATTTAAAATTTCTCTCATTATACTCAGCACTCTTTATGCTTTTAATCCTAGCAGAGAACATGGCACATTTTCTTAATATCAGCTGTGTACCTAGGGGAGGGAAACATGAACTGTGTGGTGCTCAGGGGAACATGTTCCTACATGGGCAGGTGTAAGCACAGTAAAGCCTCGGAACAGAGGGCTGTTGTGATCACTGTGACAGTCCCTTCAGACCAGGCAAGAGCAGCTTTTTGTCCACTGGGGTTTTCTTTCCATGACTTAACCAGGAGACCCTAGCTTGATTTCCTCTCTCATCCCTCCCCCCCCGCCCCATGTTAAGAATCGACAGCATTTGGAACAGAAACAGGTTTCTGAGACACTGTCAGATATCTTTTGGGAATTTTTGTGACTACAGTGTTTCTTCCATTTGCCATTTCCTGTAATTAGGCAGCATATTGCATATCCGATTCTTTGAGAGACAATTATTCATTGTGCGGTCATACAGACTCTTTGCTTCTCTGCCTTTCTGAGGCAACCTCTTTGGACATTTCACTCCCTATTAGCAATTCTTCCAAAGCATGACATGTAAAAGCAGAAAAAAAAAGAAACAAAAGAAACTCAAATCTAAGTGTTGTTGTTTTCTCACGTCTTGGCTCACGATCTGAAGGTGAAAAGTCAGATTTCATAGCTCAGGTTTGTTTTAGAATCACTGATGGATGTCCGTTTGCAACATTCCAGTCCAAAATATACAGATATTTTCAAAGGTTACCTCACTTCCTAAATGTCTTCTTAAATGACTTCTTTTTCTTCCTTTACTGAAAGTGGCAGGTGATTTTAACTTCTACTTTTAGTTCCCCTGAATGACTCTTCCAATCCTAAGGGTCCTAATGCCAGTGACAGCCTGTGTGTGACTGTGATGAGCTGACCAACATAAAAGATGCCCAGAGAGAAAAAGCAGGATAGTTCAAGGTCTCACATACTAAGAAGAGGAATTATACAAGCAGAGGCTGATAAGTGAAAATGGGACCAAAATATGTCTGACCAGAGAAAGTCATAGAGCCAGTGGAAATTTCTGTATTTATGAGCTGAGTTGGGAGTTCTGACTGAGCACCCACAGGATGCCAAGTGTTGGGAAATCAGCCTCAGTGGGTTATGTAATCATGAATGAATAGCAAGACAGGAACAATGACCAGCAGCCTTTATAATCAGTGCAAACCAAAGTCATGGAGAGAGCAGATCCTGCATCATGAAATCATGAAATATATAGATCATGAAATATATAGATCATGAAATATACAGATCCTAGAGGCAAAATTATTAAAATTCTGGAAAATAAAGTTCATTGGTGAAGCATGTTGGCCTTTCTATCACTCTTTCTTCTGGGGACATTAACTTATATCACTAAGTCTTTAGGGAGTACCACAGCATAGAAATTTAAGGTGTGGGTTTCAGAGTCAGTCAAGGATTCAAGTCTAAATTCTGCCACCTATTAGCTGTGTGATTGTGATATTTTTAAACTTATATAAGTCTGGCACAAGTAAGTGTTAATATCTATTAGCTCCCATTAATAATAATGACATTGCTATTATTTCTGGCACTGAGTTTGCTAACGGACCTAGCTCCTGAAATCTAAGGACAGGATAACATAGTGGAAAGAGTGAGGTTTCATGGTACAAAGACCTTAACTCTAATCTGAGCTTTACGTATTGTCCCTTTACGACTTGGGGCAAGTTATCTTTGCCATTTTATTTTATTTTTTAAAAGATTTAATTAATTGGGGTGCCTTGGTGGCTCAGTGGGTTAAAGCCTCTGCCTTCTGCTCAGGTCATGATCCCAGGCTCCTGGGATCGAGGCCCGAATCGGGCCTTCTGCTCGGCGGGGATCCTGCCTCCTCCTCCCTCTCTGCCTACTTGTGATCTCTGTCTGTCAAATAAATAAATAAAAATCTTTAAAAAAAAAAGAAAAATAATAAAGATTTAATTAATTAATTAATTTAGAGTGAACACATGAGTAGGGGGAAGAGAGAGAGAACCTTCAAGATGACTCCACACCGACCGCAGAGCCCAGTGTGGGGCTCAGTCCTAAGGCTCTGAGATCATAATCTGAGCCAAAATCAAGAGTTGGATGCTTAACCAAGTGTCCTACCCAGACACCCCCTATCTTTGCCATTTTAAACTTCAGTTTGCTGATTTTAGAAAAGTAAGTAATAACACCTACCTAACATTTTATAAAAATTAAATAATGGTATCACCTGCCGCATGGTCAATGTGTGGTGCGTAATGGGCCCACGGAACAATCATAGTTCTTCCTACCCTCTGCCGTCACCCAGCCACTGAATGGCAAGGTTGATATGGACATGGGAAAGACACATTCTGACCCAAGCATAAACACTGAGCAAATGCACACATTAAACTAAGACCAAATGCACATGCTTGGTCAGATAGCTGAATCAGAGTGAAGCAGTGAGTGATGACGCCAGCATTGGAGTTGACACCATGGACATGGAAGGGTCAAGAAATATTCTCTACCCCTAGGTAAGATTATTTTAACCAATGTCTTATAGGGAAGCATGGGAAAGCTAATTTCTGGAGGCTTCCAGAGACTTTAGGAAAAGCTGAGAGCTAATCATCTTGTGAATATACTTGTTACTGACAGGTATGTTTACAAGGTACAGCTATCTTGTACTAGTGCTGAAAGCCTGTGTGGAGGTCCAGTGGATGGAAAAAGATTTGTTTGATTGCTGTTGTTATAAATATAACCATCAGAAAATTAATAGGTTGGCTCTCTTAAGTTGGCCTTTTCATGATCATGTATATCCTGTTTACTTAATTAGTGTCTGTTGTCTTCATTATAGTTAGTGCTTCACAATGGCATTGATTGAGAACTGAAATGAACTCACCAAGAAACTCTGTATTTGTATTTACTTTTTCCCCAAGATTAATTTTTAAAATCAACATCTCTTTTCTGATGGGCCTACAGTCTCTAATAAGAACAGTTAAATAAACAAATCATTAGGCTGAGAACAGACGTGCCACCACAGGTCCAAACACCCAATTTAACTGATCACTGATGGATCTTAGTCATGACATATGACTTCCAATTTTCCAGAAAGCAAAATGTCTGCAGTTTTGTCAATTATTGTAAAGAGTGGCAGCTTACAAATATGTTAAATCAAAAGAAAGAAAGAAAAAGTTGTAACATGTCACTGGCGCTTGTTTTCTGAGATCTGTTCTCTTTTCTTTGTCGATAATAACGTATTTCTGTTGGATTGCATAAACACAGCGTGTTGCTGTAATCAGTATCTGCTCGGTATGAACATGCTTTTAGGAACAGGCTGTGGCTGTAATATTCGTTATTCAAACCTCCAATTTTTCTTCTGTTGAATAACAGCTTTTATTTGTAGCCTTAGTGTTGATTCCATTCCAGCCTCTTTTCTCAAGATGGAGGAGGATGGGCCCCTGGGGTCCTAACATTGCTTTTCCAGCTAGGAATTACTTTCTGGTAATGTAGGCAGGAGGGGCTTTTCTCAAGGGCGAGCATTAAATCCCAACACATGCCTTCCTGGGGCCTTAAATGAGTTCTGAGTGCTCTTGTTGAGTCAGTTTTGGGAAGGGAATCAGATCTCTCTGTGTTTAGCAGATGTGCCTGGCACATGGCAGGAAAGATCGTACCTTTCAAGGGTGCCAGTAATATTATTCTGCAAACCTTAGTTAAGAGGTATGAGAGAGGTGAGATAAAGGGCCTTGGTTTATTTCTTAGACTAACTGGCTAAAAGGAGACATTGGTTTGGAGTGTAGGAGACAATTGCCCCCTCTTGGCTGCTTTGCTAATTAAAAAAAAAAAAAAAATGGCCTTGCCAGAACGCTTTTCTAATTTCTTTCTTTCCAAGGAGGCAATACTGAAGAATGATCAAATAGTGTTCTACATACACTCATGATGGGAAAAAAAATACTAATGTCATGGAGTATATTCTAGAAAAACACATCCCAGAAGAGTCAAGGCCAAAACTAACTGTTAGTGTGTTTTGTGAAATGAATCAGCCGAAGTGAAAAGTTGATGAGGGATTGCATGGGGATGGATTTTAGGCTTGTTCTATAAATAACGAGGGTAATGATAATAGGTATCATTCTTTAAACAGTTGCTCTGTGTCAGTCTCTGGCCAAGCAATTCCCACACGTAACTCTGCCTGCTTCACCGGGAGGTGGGTGTAGCCCCTTTACTCCAGGTGAGGGACTTAGTGATTCAGGTAACTTGCAGAAGATTCTACAGTTAAAAAAAGAGGTAGAGACAAGAATTGAATCCAAATCTGACACCAAATTTTGTACTCTCAGCCCCTGATCGCTAATTCTGTGAGTCGGCTTGCCTGGGCCAAGGGATGCCCAGATTGCTGGTAAGAGTTGATTGATAGGGTTTGGGCTTGACTGGGACAGCTCAGCAGGAATCCATGTGTCTCTCTTCTTCCTCTTGGGACCAGCAAGGAAGTAGAACAATACCTGGGATCCAAGAAAGTACGCCCCATTATGTAAGTAGTTTCTAAGCCTTTGCACATGTCCTATCCATTTCTTTGGTTAAATACATCATGTGGCCAAACTCAAAGTCAGAGACAAGGAAATGTATTGCACCTTTACGGTGGATGTGATTGAGAAGTCACTGGAAGGAAGTCATGGCTGCAGGGATAGTGAAAAATTGGAGACATTAATGCAACCCACCAGGAATATAAACATGTTTTCAATGACATGGCTAAATTACCCAGTTTTCCTTGTAATGGGATATAAAATTGATGCCCCAGAAGATGAGCATATTTATTTTATCAATCTCATCTGCAGTATGTGGCTAATAATGATATTATTGAGAGAAGTACATTGCTAAGACCAGAGCCTGACAGGGGTAACCACTTGACAAATGGTAACTGTTATCAATATTATTACTTCTGGGATTAGATTGAAATATATACCCTCATAATACTTCCCTCTGCTTTTCCAAATTGTGCTGTCGTTGGTGTATGCTCTAAGAATTAGCCATGGCTTTTGAAACAAATCTGGTCAGCTTCCCAGATTACGGAATATTTATCCTCCTGGACTGTCATTTTGAAACATATGTCAGTTTGAGAAGTTCTTCAAAGCAAGATTATAGGGATTTTTATACCAGATTCATTGAGGAAGTGGCAAATGTTCTCCAGTCCTCTCCCCTAAACCAGCCTTTTCAGACATATGCAGGTTACAGAGGCCTTCTGCAACTGACTTACCCTTAGTCCAACAAACCCTCTGTCCCTCCTTGATGAAAGGAGGCCACTTTTAAATAAATTCATCCTTACATTTATTAAGTGGATATAAAAATTAATTTGGACATAAATTCATTATAAATAGATCAATATTTTCCTCTGCTCCCTGCTGCAATTTCATTACAATTGTAACACAATTACTCAATTCAGCACCTAGGCCTTCAGTGGGTGTATTCTGTAAATCAATGACTCATAATATAATTCAAACTAATCCCATAATTGAGTCTAATTAAGAACAGCTTCAGATAATTATTACAGAATTATAGAAAGTAGAGATTGAAGAGATTTGTTCATTTATCCCATGTGCCCCTGCTGAGGCTAGGGTTCCCTGTAGCTTTTCTTTCTAGTGATCTGTCTGGTCTTGTTTTGAAGTCTTAAAGAATTAATCTGCCTGATGTTTTCTTTGAGACTCTGCTTAGAAGTATAAGAGGTTTTGCCAGTTGTTTTAGCATAATATTTATTTTCAGTAGTGCTTGTCTCTCATCATTCTTTCAAGATATGCATGTCATTTTGGAAGTCATAAAACAATCTAGACTATAGTACACTTCACCCCAAAAGGGCATGAAATCCTTCAGGAAAATGTGTACAGTGACATCAAATAATATAATGTATTGGCTTATTTGATGAAAAGCACAGCCAGATCCAAGCGCTCCCACAGAACTTTAGTTCTCCTTCTCTTGGCTCTGTTTTTCTCTGGTCAGTTTCCATTTCTGGCAGGTTGTCCGTAAGGGGTGGCAAAAGTGAACCTTGATAGCTCCAGGCTTTCATAAGAGACGTTCTTTGCCAGTCTTTATATCAGTCCCCCAGAGTTTGGTGATTGGCTCTGGGTTAGATGCCTACCCTTGACCAGTCCTGTCCCAACTTAGATGGGACATCCTGATGGGCTCACCTAGGTCACATATCTACCATCATGGTAGGAATGGTAGGGCCCCTTGATCAATAAACTTTGTAGATCCATAGGCAGAAAATAAACAGTTAGTTCCCATAAGTAATGGATTTAGGGGCATAAAAATAAAATACACAGATGTTTTTCCATTTATCTTAATCTTATTCTATTGGAGCGAATTACAACTTCTTCCATCTTATTTCCCTTGTGGTTTTAACTCCCTCCTCTGCTCTGCCAGCTATTCAGAGTATGTGATAGAAAGGTTTGCTTTTGCTGAATTCTGAATACACATTTGCAAGCCAAGTGAATACCTGAGTACTTTTCAGAGCATAGGCTACCTGTGGAGGGAACACTCTGACATTTCAAGCATCCAAGTGAGCCTGATTGGAGAAGGATATGAAGGAAATGTGTTGGGGGGGGGAAGAATGGGGTGAAAGTGGTGAGAATTACATTTTCCCTTCCAGTTCAGAAATCTTACAGTCAAATGGTCTTCTTTCCCTTTCCCTTTCTCTCTCCCTCTCTCCCTCTCTCCCTTCCTTCCTTCCTCCCTCTCCCTCTCTCTCTCTCTCTCTCTTTCTTTCAGCAAGCACACCCATGCCAGGGAAAGGGCCAGAGGGAGTGGGAGAGAGAGTCTCCAGCAGACTCCATGCTCAGCAGCGAGCCCTACTCAGCTCTCCATCTCCCGACCCTGAGATCATGACCTGAGTGGAAATCATGGGTTGGATGTATAACTGACTGAACCACCTAGGTGCCCCTAAATGATTTTCTTAATCTAAGAGAATTAGATCCAGCTAAAATGAAGGATACCTACAAATCTTAAAATATACTTCCCTCATGGATTTTCTTTCCTGCAGAGAGCTAACTTCTCATCAGCAGTCATGCCTTCTGTTGGCAGGTCTGACCCTGTGGGTGGGGGGAGTTGTAGCAGGTGCAGTCATGGCAACCTAAGGTGAACCGCTGGGCCGAGATGCTGCTGCTGGAGAAAGGGTCTCCAGAGACATGCTCCACCCAGATTCAGTAAAGGAAAGCTTGCGTCTTCATGTCGATGCCTGGATATTCTTGCTTGGCAAGTGAAGGAATTGTGAGGCTGTCCCATTGTCTTCCCTTCCAGTGCCTCAGCATAACTATTCAGTTTATCACTAACATTAAAAAAATTCAGTTATTGCCTGTCCAAGCTCTTACCTCTTCTGTGAATTGGCACCGTATGGTAGGAAAAGGTCTAGAAGAAATTGAACTTAAAAAAAAAATTCCAGTGCAGTTCACATACAGTGTTATATTAGTTCCAGGTGCACAATGTATCCACTCAACACCTCCAGGTATCACTCAGTGCTCATCAAGATAAGTGTTCTCTTAAAAGCCTTCACCCATTTCACCCATCCCTCCCACCCAACTCCCCTCTGGACACCATTCATTTGTTCTCTGTACTTAAGAGCCTGTTTTTTGCTTTGTCTCTTTTTACCCTTTTACTCATTTGTTTTGGCTCTTACATTAAACATGTGAATGGAATCATGTGGTGTTTGTCTTTCTCTGACTGGCTTACTTCGCTTAGTGTTACACCCTCTGGATCTATCTGGATATTGCAAATGACAAGATTTTGTTCTTTTTTATGGCTGAGTAATAGTCCTGTGTGTGTGTGTGTGTGTGTGTGTGCGCACACACATACCCCACATCTTTATCCACTCATCTATCAATGGACACTTGGGATGCTTCCATAATTTGGCTATTGCAAATAATGCTGCAGCAAACATAAGGGTGTGTGTGTCTCTTCGAATGAGTATTTTTGGATTCTTTAGGTAAATATCCAGTAGTGTAATTGCTGGGTACAAAAATCCTCAGCAAAATATTAGCAAACCAAATATTTTTTAGAAAATCATTCACCATAATTAAGTGGGATTTATTTCTGGGATGCAAGTGCAGTTCAGTATTTGTGTCAGTCAGTGTGATACATCATCACATCAATAAGAAAAAGAATAAAAACTATGGTCATTTCAGTAGAAGCAGAAAAAGCATCTGATAAAGTACAACATCCACTCACAATAAAAACCCTCAACAAAGTAGTTTAAAAGGGAAGATGCCTCAAAATAATAAAGGCCTGATAGGAAAAACCCACAGTGGACATCATACTCAATGGGGAAAAACTGAGAGTTTTCCCCCAAGGTCAGGAACAAGAGAATGATGTCCACTGTCACCACTTTTATTCAACATAGTACTGAAAGTCCTAGCCACAGTCGTCAGACAACAAAATGAAAAGGCATCCACATTGGTAAGGAAGAAGTAAACTTTGACTTTTTGCAGATGACATGATATTGTATATAGAAAACCCTGAAGACTCCATCAAAAAACTACTGGAGCTGATGAATGAATTCAATAAGGTTGCAGGATACAGAATCAATATACAGAAACCCATTGCATTTTTATGCACTAGTAATGAAGCAGCAGGAAGAGAAATTAAGAAAACAATACCACTTACAAGTGCATTGAAAATGATAAGATACCTAGGAATGAACTTAGCCAAAAAGGTGAAAGACTGTATATTAAAAACTAGTAACAGTGATGAAGGAAATTGAAGAGGACACAAAGAAATGAAAGACATTCCATGCGCATGGATTGGAAGAATGAATAGTGTTAAAATGTCTATATTACCCAAAGCAATTTACAGATTTAATGCAATCCCTATCAAAATACCAACAGCACGAAGATGCAGTACTTCCTAGCATCTAGGAAGTACTTCCTTGCAATACAAAATTTGTGCAGCTTTAGAATAATAGCCAAATCTGAAATAGTGGTTGAAGCCAGATAAGACTTTTGAAAGATTCTATTTGAAAATCAGAGATCAACATCAGAGAATAAGACTTCTCACAGAAAAACTAGTTATCTGGCTCCTGGGCTAGCATCTACTCATGTGGTTATCCAGAGTCAAAGGACGATTAGTATTATTTAATCGTACAGGTTAGGTCTATTAAAATTGATGCAATTGTGTCACTCTTTGCTATATTACAAAATCACCTTCAAACTCCAATCTATAACTACTTATCCTATCTGAAGAGATGAAATATCTTATTATCAGATGATTTCAACTATTGGAATTCACTGTAAATAATTTAAACTTGGCTGCCTCACAATTTATATAATAAAATACCTTTAAAAGTGTCTTTAAAATCCCGGACAATGATTTATTACCTTCTCAGCCCCTACTCCCACATTCTCCCTCCTATACTCTAAAATCTTTTTTTTAAATTTACTTCTATTTTTTCAGTGTTCCAAGATTCACTGTGTATACACCACACCCAGTGCTCAATGCAATACATGCCCTCCTTAATACCCACCACCAGGCTCACCCAGCCCCCTGCCCCCCTCCCCTCCAAAACCCTCGGTTTTTTTCTCATGGTTCCTCATGGTTCGTCCCCTCCTCTGATTTCCCCCAATTCACTTTTCCTTTCCTTCTTCTAATGTCCTCTATGTTACTCCTTATGCTCCACAAGTAAGTGAAACCATATGATAATTGACTTTCTCTGCTTGACTTATTTCACTCAGCATCGTCTTCCCCAGTCCCGTACTGAAATCTCTTACACACATGCTGCATTCACAGTTCCCTGGGATTTGTTGACCCATCCAAGAACTCTAGAAGTCTACTTAGAACACGTTTCTCTTCTAGTTAGTCACCGAACATAATCAGCACTTTAGACTAGGGATAAATTTTATTTGCTGCTTAATGAATCAAGAAGTAGTGAAATCATTCTAATATAGTGTATGTTCCTTCGCTTCCTGTCCATCTATATTTCTAAAAAGCTTACAGCGCTAGCACTCTACCTATATGGATTTAGGCTATTTGCTTTCCAAATAAATTACACAGTGCCAGGATTTCTAAACTTACTGATACCTTAAACTTCACTTGATCCATTTAACTAATGGCAAAGACGCTATAAATAGGGTAGATGAGAGAATCCTATTCTTGGCATCTGGAGAGGTCTCTGCTTATTGTGGTGGGTGTATTCATCATCAGAGTCAATGACAGAAGATGCTCCTCACCCTGCCTCTCCTATGTGCTCTTTTTTTTTTTTTAACTTTTTTTTATTTACTTGATAGACAGAGATCACAAGCAGGCAGAGAAGCAGGCAGAGAGAGAGAGAAGGAAGCAGGCTCCCCACTGAGCAGAGAGCCCCTTGTGGGGCTCGATCCCAGGACCCTGAGATCATGACCTGAGCCGAAAGCAGAGGCTTTAACCCACTGAGCCACCCAGGCGCCCCTCTTATGTGCTCTTATGGGATGAGCACGGGGGGAGGGGTAGAAGACTAGAAGAAGGCATGCTGGATTAGTAATAGACACACACCCTCCTTTCCAGATGATGCTTACACCTGATAAAGCAAGAACATATGTGCACGTCTGGCCTCTATGTTACTGCTTTGCTATCTAGCACTTGATGTGTCAGGGATCATGACAGTAATTCCTCTCTACTCCCTGAATGGGGGATAGCTCCTATAAAACTGCCCCCAAATACCATCAGTCTCCCTTAAACCCAGATTATCATACTACTATCATCCCTTAAACCCAGATTATCATATTATTATTTGCAAGGAGTCTTATCTTTCCTGGGCTATCTTATTCCCTTATTTCCTGGGCTTACCTTATAGTCTTCTAATCTTTTTTTTTTACTTAATTATATTCTTGTCAGAGCTATATATGCACATAGTTTAGAAAATCAGAATTTCCACAAGCATTATAATTTAAAACAAAATTAAACTAAGCAGCTGTCATCTGCCCAATCCTTTGCCCCTTTCCTGTTTCCTAGAGGCAGCCACTTTTTGTTTGGTTATTTTAGTATGTACTTCCATATCTTGCAGTAACAAGATTATTTTGCCACTTTTTGATTTGGGGAGGCTCTGGTGTTAATGATTATAGTTATATGGAAACCAGGACCTTCATTGTTTTTCACTACCATCTCCTCTTTATTTGTGCCCCATTTTTCTAAAGCTACTGTAATTATGATTAAGCCAGCATTTAGTGCTTACCTTAGTACGACAATGTAAACACCATGCACAGCTGAGCCCAGTAGTAGACTAACATTACTTTTACTTTCTTGCATTTGTGTTGTTTTTCTGGAGTTAAAAAATTGTATTCTGTTTGCTTAGTTTCATATGCACTTAGGAATTCATTGCCAAACTCCTTATGAGTCACCCAGAATCTTCTCTCAGTATATGTAGACACCTCAGACATCTTGTCAGTTTCGTCTCCTTGGAAACCTCTCTCAGAGTTTTCTACCATATTCATGTACGAAATATGGTCTTTATGTTCCACAGCTGTCACCTTGGGTTGCCCGTCACCACTGACCTGGGGACTCCTTTGACATACTCTTGAGTTTGACCTCATCCTTAGACCACACTTTTTTGTTTTTCTTGGCCTAGACTCTTGTTTTCCTGGGGCACGTTCTCTAGCAGCTTCTTTGTAAAGGGTACCGAGGGGTGGGGAATAGACTTGCTGAGATCTTACACATAAGCTGTAGAGTCTGTCCTTCTACAGTTACGGAGGCCTGGAGCTATTCTGGTTCTGTGTTGCTGTTGAGAAGTCCAAAGCCATTCTGAATCATTGTCCTTCATGAAGGACATGTCCTTAATCTCTGATGGTCTTTCATATCTTTTCTTTATCCCTCGTGTTCTTTAAATTTCACAGTGTTGCATCTACATGTGTGGCTTCTCTTCCTCTGTTGTGCTAAATGCTCAGTGGGATCCTTTTTTCTAAAAATTCATAGACTTTAAACATTTGGCGATCATTTCTTTACTTATCTCCTCCTTCTACTTTATTTGTTCTCTTTTTCCATAATTTCTGTGATTTGGAAGTGAGACCTGATTTAATTTTTTAACTTTCTTATTTTAAAAATCCTTGTTTTCCATCTTGCTTTTCTTTTTTTGCTCTACTTTTTTTTTCAGCTATATTGAGGTATAACTGACAAAATTGTAAGATACTGGAAGCACACAATGTAATGATTTGATGTATGTACCCAAATAATTCATCACCTCACATATTATTTACCTTTCCTTTTTTTTCTTTCTTTCTTTTTTTTTTTTTTTTTTTTTTTTGT
>RCUC01120780.1:0-20097 GCA_003697995.1 Taxidea taxus jeffersonii
CCCCCCCCCCGCCCACTGTTAACACTGGCTGAAATCCATGGGCTCCCCAGTCCCTCCCCTATATGAACTGGAAATCAAAAGAATGAAATAGGGAAGTGAGGGGCACCTGGGTGGCTCAGTAGGTTAAGAGTCTGACTCAGGATTTCAGTTCAGGTCATGATCTCAGGGTCCTGAGGTCAAGCCCCACGTCGGGCTCCATGCTGAGTGTGGATCCTGCTAAAGATTCTCTCTCCTTCCCTCTGCCCCCACCTCCAATTCTCAAAAAAGGGGGCAAGTCTTACGGAATAGGGAAGTGAACATCAGGTCTGGCTCAGGAGGACTCAGAGGCTCTGTGGTGCCACAGTTAATGAAGGATTGATCTAAAAAGCCTGGGATACCCCTGCTCGGGGACTGAACATGCCCCTAAAAGTGGAGTAATCCTGATACAGGACAGTGAATAAAATCTAAGAGTTGAGAAGCTGAAAATTAAATCCACGGAAAAAGAAAATGCTACCCTCAGCTCCAACATCCCCTTAAGTTTTTGGAGAGAAATAGATGGAAGGCAATAATCAGCCATCAAGCTGGCATCCCAGATGGAAGAACACACAGTTCTCTATCTAACACAGTTCTCATAGCAGCAGGCAAAAGAACTAGAGGACTCTGGCACCACATCAGAGGTCTGGGCAGAGCTGTCCACGCTCCACACAAATAGGATGAGAAAAAGGGACACAGCAACTCTGCATCATCCTAAAAATATACAAAGAAGAGAGATACGGTATGCAAAAAAAACAAAAACAAAAACAAAAAAAACCCAACTGATAAAAAGTGCAATCTGGAATAAAATATAGCCTCAGAGGCAGAAGAAAATCCCATGTGAATGCTCAAGATAGCACTTAGTAAGAAAATTAATTCAGTGGAACAAGAGCTAAAAGATAACTCGAAAAAAAACATAAAATTAGACATAGAAGGTGTTGAGAAACCAAAGAAAGAGACTGAGGACTAAAAGCACACCATTTCCTAATTAATACATAAACCAGAAATGGAGAGAAACAGACTACTCACAATAGCAAATTGAATTTTTAACAGAAAGGAAGGACTAATCACAGCAAAGTAGATACTGAGAACACAAAGGCCGACCCAAAGATAACTATGTCCCCAAGGCAAAGAACGCAAGAAATAGACACAAAAATACATTCAAATGTTGTAGTAAGGAGTCTAACTCCGTTTTTGTTGTTGTTGTTGTTATTTTAAGATTTTATTTATTTATTTGACAGACAGAGATCACAAGCAGGGAGAGAGGCAGGCAGAGAGAGGAGGAAGCAGGCTCCCTGCTGAGCAGAGAGCCCAATGCGGGTTCAATCCCAGGACCCTGAGATCATGACCTGAGTGGAAGGCAGAGGTTTAAGCCACTGAGCCACCCAGGCGCCCCGCTGACTCCATTTTTTGATGTTTGAGGGCTCAAAGCTTGCAAGCCCCTGTTGCCCCTTCCCCCATGCTGCCCCCCACCCAAGGCAGACTAATCAGGAAACCTGGGACTCCCTCCTTCTGCATTGGTAAGAAGTTCCAAACATAAAAACTTATGGTCTGCACAGGGTAATCTTTGTGCTGGAGCCACCTCCCTAAACACCATGAAACCCCATACCAAGAGCCCTTCTGCTTTCTCCCAAGCCATTTTTGGACCTGCTTGGGAGACCTGCCCTACTCCTAGAAAGCCTCACTATTTCAGTAATAAGCTTTTCAGACCTTCTCAGTGTGTGTGTGTACCTTCATCAGTCTCCACATCATACCCAGTTCCATTTGGGGGAGTTGAGTCCACCTCATTTCTATGGGATATACGCCAGAAGACATTTCTCCATGAGACTGGAAGAATTGTTTGTGTAGTTTGATGATGAAAGAGCATATTGTGTTCCAAAGAACCTGATATAAAACAGTGATCCTGGGACATGTTCTGGTCAAGTTATCAAACTCGAAGGATAAAGAGAAAACTCTCTGGGCAGCCAAATGAGAAAAGTAAGAGGAAAAAGAATCCACCAATATCAGACGTCTTTTTAGCAAAACCTACAAAGTTTTGAGGGGGGAAAAAAAAAGCTTATGTTGAGCCAAAATGCTATTCAACTATTAAGCAATAGTTACATATTCTCAACCAGGATTGCATTCATAGTTTTTATGAGTTCCTTTGGGAAAACTGAGAGCTGAAAACAAGTCAACTGAGAGATTAACGAAAATAAAGAAATCAGGAATGGGGGTTCGTTGGCACTTAGTGAATATTAAATCCATATAGAACCAAGGTTTTGTTAAAATGGAAATTAGGTTTATGAAATTAAACATGAGTATTTTAATGTTTGATAATATAAAACTAATGTATTGCTAAGAAACTAGTTTCAGAATGGACAAAACAGGGGCAATCAAGTTTTAAGAGTACTAATTTCTAAATCTTTCACACTGTCTTAAATGAAATATATCGCTTATGCAATAAATTCACTATAATTTCCTAGTCTTTTCTTAATCTCTGCGAGGATAACAAATTGGAGAACTGCGATCTGAATAAGGTCCATCAATATTCCTATGGAAATATTTTGCTCATTTTGTTTGATCGACTCAGTGACGACAGACGCAATGTAATCAGAGAGGTTTTTATTTTGAAAACAATATGAAAGTGACCTGATATTTATAGCTTGCTTCATGAATCATATTCTACTCCTGAAGGCACTTGAGTTTGAGATCTCTGCTTTAGAGGAGGAGTATTTTAGGAATATACACGCCTTTGTTAAAGAAAAGACAATCTAGGGGTACCTGGGTGGCTCAGTGGGTTAAGCCTCTGCCTTGGGCTCAGGTCATGGTCTCAGGGTCCTGGGATCAAGCCCTACATCGGGCTCTCTGCTCAGTGGGGAGCCTGCTTCCCCCTCTCTCTCTGCCTGCCTCTCTGCCTACTTGTGATCTCTGTCTGTCAAATAAATAAATAAAAACTTAAAAAAAAAAAAAGAAAAGAAAAAACAATCTAAAATACTTTCTTTGGTTTCTTTTCCTTCTCTTATCCACTTCCCCTAAAGTCATTTCTGCATGTCTATAGGTGGATTGCATGTATCACATACAGATAGAGATCAAGACATAAATATGCATATAAGGAAAACTGGAATTCAGTTTGGCAAATGTTCACAGTTCCTGGTCGGTAAGATTTTTCTATAATTTTTCACCCTCTACTTTGTACTTCTCTGTCTTGCTGGAATTCCTGTGAACAAGAATATACTATTTGCACAGAAATAGTAAAGTCATCATTCAAAATGTAATGAAAACATAGTGAATTACTTACGTGCCCAGGTTTTTTTTTTTTTAACATTAGGTGCTAAAAGAAATTACACATCAATAACATTATTTTGAGTGACCCCAAATATTAACATCGTTTCTCGTGGTAATTTGTAAATAATAGTAACTCATGAATCATCATCAGAATTCACTTAAGGTCTTTCCAGTGTTAAAGAAAGGTTCAAAGTAAATTACTAATACTACTCCATTTGGAAAGAATGCGATCACTTTTCTCTTCAGCGTAACTGCCCATCTTTCGTTTACACAGGATTTGAAGAGGTTTTCCCTTTAGTGTTTGTTTAGCTTAGTGAATTGATGAGAGGGGTGTGGTTACTTTCCTTCACAATCAGTCAGCGTAGCATTACTGAAGCTAAGGGGGTCCTTCTCTCAAGTCAAATATCCTGAGAGGTCCTATCTGGTCAACGGGAACACCAGGTAACTCCTAGGATTTGTCTGACATTTCACCCAATTTCCTTGTTGTTCCAACAAACACGCCAGCCCATTCTCAGCTCTGTATGTATCTAGACTGGAGTCATTTCTCCCTTGTGATAAGCTCTCAAACAGAAAAAGGACATTGGGTGAAAGCTAATACATCTGAATAAAGTATGAATTTGAGTTAATAACAATGTGTCCATATTGTTTTATTAATGGTAATAAATATGCCATATTAATCTAAGATCCAGCATTTAAAGAACCACTTTACAAAGAATTTGTAAACTCCCTTCAAAGAATTTACAAACTCAACTGAAATTAAAAAAAAATAATAAAGACAACACAAAGTAGAAAAGAGTGCCACAACTGATGTGAACACGGGTCACTGTGGATACTCTGAATATAATGTGGTACAACTTTTTTTTTTTTAAAGATTTTATTTATTTGACAGACAGAGATCACAAGTAGGCAGAGAGGCAGGCAGAGAGGGAGAAAGAGGAAGCAGGCTCACCGCCGAGCAGAGAGCCCGGTGTAGGGCTCTATCCCAGGACCCTGAGATCATGACCCGAGCTGAAGGCAGAGGCTTTAACCCACTGAGCCACCCAGGCGCCCCAACGTGGTACAACCTTTATCAAGCTATTCTGACCAAGTGCCCAGCACGGTTGTAAGCACTTCACAAGCATTATTTCACTGGATCTCACAACAGTCCTGTGGGCAAGTCCACCTGCCTAGATAAGGAAACTCACAAAGAGGATTTGCATGATTTTCTCATGGTCACTCGATGGTGGTGGGTGTGAGCCAGGACCTGAACCCCAGGTGCTAACTCAAGACCCGGCTCTTACCCGCTATCCAGCTGACAGTTCCAGAAGGCAACAAGGAGCATGACCTTCAAGAGGGCTCTCAGCGGAAACTTTTGATGAACGCACAACAACAGAAGGCTGAGTTTTTCTAAGAAAGGGGGAATCTGAGCACGGTGGTGCTTGGGTGTTGAGCTGACCTGCCTCACTTCTCTTCCACTCAGTTTTGCAGCAGGACCTGATGTAGAGTATCCCTCCTCTCCCACTCCATGCTGCCTGGTCGGGACTGAGAGTCTGAAGTGGGAGGGCAGGAGTTTCTGACCCACCTTAGGACCATTCAACACTGTCCCCAGGGGACTTGAAAACATGAGTGACAAAATGGTCACCAGGACAAAATGCCACCAGGACAAAAATGGTCAGAGCCAATTCATCCCAACAAAGATGAGGAGTCCGGCTCCAGGTTAAACACCTCTGTGTGATTTTTCAGCCTAACCATACTGAAGCCTTCCCTGGCACCCCTTGGGAGGAAAGTTGCCCCCACCCCATGCCCAGTGGGGTGCACAGCCTGGGCACTGAGACTGAGGGGAGTTGCGATCAAGGACTAAGCCCCTTTGGCTCGTGCTCTCGACACACCTGCATTTCTCACCAGGGGCCTTCATTCCTTCAAATCTTTATCCGAGACTTTGGGCACAGGTCTTCCTCTGGCACTTCTGCTGGGGGCTCCTTACGGGGGGAGGAGGGAATCTGAGAGACACCTTTCCCCACTCTGACTCGGCAGCCAGTACCCTTCCACTCCTAGACCTTACTCACCTTGTCTTCCCCAACAGAGTGCTTCAAACTTCAGGACACTTTTGTCTAGGGTTCCTTCAGCTGTGTTTACACAGGTGCACTTGAACCTGCACCAAGAGGAAGATGGAACGGAGAGAGCCCTGCCCTGTCTGGCTGTAGCATCCCTCTTATGCCATGATCGTGAATGAAGTTTTGGGTCTTCTGCTTTGGCTCATTCGTTGCTTTAATCAGCTACTATACAACATATCAGTCCACATAACCAACTGGGTATCTTCACCTTGGACAGCTTGAGAAAGACACATAGTGGGAGTTACACTTTTTATCTGAAATATTTTTTTTAAGATTTTATTTATTTGACAGAGAGAGATTACAAGTAGGCAGAGAAGCAGACAGAGAGGGGGAAGCAGGCTCCCTGCCGAGCAGAAAGCCCGATATGGGACTCGATCCCAGGACCCTGAGATCATGACCTGCCAAAGGCAGAGCTTAACCCACTGAGCCACCCAGGTGCCCCAACCTGAAATATTTCCTAAACTCTTCTTCTGTTAAGTGGATCATTTTCAGTTACAGTTCTGAAGCCAAAACAAAAAGTACCAAAATAAAAATATATTTAGCAAACCTAAAGGTCTGTCGTAGATTTGGAAATGTTAAACTAGAATGTTGAGTTAAATGTTGAGGGGAAAAAAAACCCAAATCTGTTTCGGGAATGGAATGTTGGCTTGATTCTCTGGGCAAAACTTAAAGTACCTAAGAATGGCCAGCAGAGGGAGCCAAAACCACGTGTCTCACTTTTCATCTCTACAAAGCTTTCAGGAAAATGGATGAAAAACTGCAAAATGCAAATGAACCTCAACTTCCCAAAATATATGCAAAAATCATAGAAATCATATAACTTAATGCTACTCTGCTGCCAAGTGCTGTATAGAAAATTTTAAGGCTGGAAGGAGAATTCTGAATCTCAAGTAGTTCTAAAAATCTTGCTTGTTCTCCCTCTCTTCTCTCTCTGACACTGGAGGCAAGAACTCCTGAAAAGTAGGTAGTTTATATTCTATTTCAGGTGACACATTCTGAGTCGTATAACACTTTTTCAGTTGTCACTGTGGGGAGCATCCTGGTTCATACTGGAAACAGGTGTGTTGAGAAGAAGTCAGAATGCCTCTAACTCGGACCTCTGAAATGAGGCCTCAGATACCTTAGGAAAGAAAAGGAACACACTTCTCATGAAAGTTTGTTGAAAAGGAATTTTCTGCAAGTATAATTGTTCTCCATTTTCTGGGTGGTAACTGCATTAGTCAGGGTGTTTCCTTTTTTGGTCATGTAAGAGGGGAAAGGAATTTATTGGAAGGATATGGGTTGGCACTATCCTCTTAGTTTATAGCTAAAATTTGGAGGAAGATATTTTCTACATAAAAATGGTAAGAGTTTATTTTGTGCGACTTAACGTTCACGAATTTGAGAATTTAATTAAAATGGATTTTAAAAACCCTAAACACACACTTCAAGGTGGGGTAGAGGTACCTTTTCTATTCCTCTCAGTAAGTATAGAGAAGAAGGCAGGACATTATAAGTAAAACAAACATAAGAGGATCCTGAAAGGTGGAGAGAGGCCAGCAGATGGACAAGGACCTCAGATAGGAGGAAGGATACACTGGGAAGGGGCGTGGTTTTTTTTTTTTAACTTTGTATAGCCTAGGATTTTTTCTTTCTTTCTTATTCACTGTGTCCCTGGCACCTAATAAAGTGTGTGGCAAGTAAGAGGTGCCTGGTAAATGAATGAATGAATAAATCAATGGATGAGACATCACTAAGGAGTAGGTCTATTAAGCATGAAGGACTACTAAAAGCACTATCAAAGAAAAAAAACAATTAAACTCAGTCCCTGATCTCTGAATTTATTATATATATTATATATACAGTTGACCAGTGTAAGAACACACAGTCATACAAAGTGAGGGGAGAGATCTGCTAAAACTACAGCTATAAACAAAAATCAACTGCTTCTTAGCCATGACTAGTGATGATGTCATTTCCTTCCTACAGAGCAAAGAACAGTACCATGGAAAAAAGAAGAATTTTAGGCAATCTGTGGAAAAGAATATTCCAAATACACGATTAAAGTAGAGATGGTGAGAAAGAAACACAGTATAAAACTGCTTGGCTAGATCATAACTGTGGACGATTCAATCCTGAATAACCTGAAAACTGACTTCTTCTGTTGTAGACCCCATGGAGAAGGATGGCAAAGAAATAAGATAAAAGGATTCTCTGCAGCGCCTAGGTGGCTCAGTCGGCTAAGCGTCTGCCTTCAGCTCAGGCATGACTTCAGGGTTCTGGGATCGAACCCTGCCATGTCAAGCTCCTTCCTCAGCGGGGAGTCTGCTTTCCCTTTCCCTCTACCCCTTCTGCACCTTGTGCGCACTCTGTCTCTCAAATAAATAAAATCTAAAAAAAAAAAAGATATAAGGATTCTCTTTCCATTATTTTATACAAGGATATGAGGTGATCAATGCTTAGCATGTACTAAATATTGGTAAATCCTAGACAATCAAGAAATCCCCACATCAAATGACACCTGCTCGCGGGGTCACTTTGCTGAACAACTGTAGGGGGTGTTGTTCGCAGTATCGTCCATGCAAAAGGCACCCCCTGGGCACACAGCAAATATCCTAGCTGGCCAACACTGCAAACCAGCTTAAATAAATGTTTCGGTTTCCAAGGCATTATAGAACGACAACGTGATATCTACAATTTCTATACATATTCATGAAGATGCACCACCAGCACTGAAAGAGGGCCAAGCAGAGAAAGGAACATCCTGTTCTACAGATAAGACAATTTCCTTGGTTAATGTCCTCAGACAGTACAGCTATATCCCTCGTTAATGTGAATTTCGTTCAAATGGCTGAAGAGCTGTGTTCATTTCGTGACAAAATGAGACAGTTGCAAAATAAGATTCCGACAATTCACATAAATGTATCTGTGCCCCGATCATTTAGTGCGGGAGCCTTTTTAGAAATGCATAGACTTGGCATTAGATTCAGATGAAATAATGCAATCTCTAAAAAAGCCCTCCATCAAATGTTTTGCTAGGGGTTCCTAAAAGCAGTATGAGGTGTCTGCTCCTTAATCATGCAATCTTTTGCTTCATTTTTTGCTTTACTTGGAAAACTTACCAACACCATTTGCCAGCACGCTTTCTAAACCAGCCCATTTTAAATCAGATGATCCCATCTCCTGTTTAAGACTAAAAGATGAGACGAGACAAAAGGGAAAGATCCTTGAAGGTTAATCTGCCTCAGATTAATTTTTTTAAATATGAAAAAAAGGACAGCTAGCAGTGAGAGTGTTTCTCAAACTTATCTGAACAAGAGACTGACCTAGGGTGTTGGATGACAAGTGAGGATTTCCAGACCTCATCCTTGGGTTCTGATTCCCGAGGTTTGGGATGGGGTGCAGGAATGGGTATTATTAAAAGCAGTTGAAGAAGCTTTGCAATTTGGCAATTTCGGGAAATAATCATCAGGGAAAGAACATTGACCTAGTCACGGGGCTCAAAATTCCAAGGCGGCCAGCCCTCCCCTGTGTCCTTAACTGAGTCCCTTTATCTCACTGGGGCTAAATCCACAGTTGGAAAAAATAAAACAACAGGAAGGGTTTTAGCCTATAATCCCCTCAAAGACAAGGGATTATAACATAGCCCTTGCTGGGCTATGCTCATGGCTGGATCCCCTGTACCTAGCTTGGCATGCATCACCTAAGAACCTCCCAGATGTTATTTGTTGAATAATTCACCAGCTAGACCCCAGGCAAGATCCCTTTTCAAGTGTAAAAATTATACAATTCTAAAAATAAGTAAAAAACAAAACAAAACAAAAAAAACCCCTATTTATTTGGTCAATCATGGACAAAACCATAGTTATTCTTAAACCCAAACAAAATAGAACCCCCCCCCCCAAAAAAGCACCCATTCCTTTCTCGGCACATTGCTGGTAAGTGTTTCAAAGGATCAGACTTGGGTAACTTCATCTCGTGCCTTTTTCGCAGGGTGAGGGTGTTCAAAGTAATGATCTGGATGTCCTGAGCATCGCTATTGGCTCACAAAGGTCAGTAGAGGCTTAGCAAAAGTGAATTAAACCTGGAAAACTCAGGAAATCATACGGAAAACAGTAAGTGCTCCTGCTACACATACTGGAAAACTGTAGTCATAGGAGGGCTTTTAGGATTTTTGTTAATTTAGTCCCAAAAAATAACAGTCACATAACAAGTTGAGAATTATTAGGCACCTTCCCTGACACCTGGGGACTGTGCAGAAATAAATACTTTTGGAACTAAAGAACAGGGGCACCTGGCTTAGTCAGTGGAGCATGAAAATCTTGATCTCGGGCGCCTGGGTGGCTCAGTTGGTTAAGCAACTGCCTTCAGCTCAGGTCATGGTCCTGGAGTCCTGGGATCGAGTCCCACATCGGGCTCCCAGCCCCATGGGGGGTCTGCTTCTCCCTCTGACCTTCTCCTCGCTCATGTTCTTTCTCACTGTCTCTCTTTCAAATAAATAAATAAAATATTTTTAAAAATTAAAAAAAAAAAGAAAAGAAAATCTTGATCTCGAGGTTGGGAGTTCAAGCCCCACATTGGGTCTATAGATAACTTAAAAATAAAAATCTTAAAAAAAAAAAAAAAAGGAAATCCAAAGAAGGCTTAGCTCAAATTTCTGTATACCTCCTACAATGTATCAGCATTGAAAAAAAATCACAACATGTGCCTAGTCAACTGCATATCAACACCGTCCCTGAGCTAACATACAACAGTATACTTTTATATAATAACTCGTTTCCTCCTTTTGAAAAAAATACTGATCCTGAGGTGGGGGGTGGGAATGAAACCACTAGCTTTTAGGACATTCAAGTTCTAATTTCTCAATTTTACAAGTGAAGCACAAGTTGTTCATAAAAATATTGCCAAGTGTGACCAAATTTACTCTGAATGTTATCAAAACATTAATAAAAAATAAGATATGCACATACAGTACAAAATCACGAGGTGTGGGACTAGTTTTCATTCAGAGAGCGCTTCCGACTTGGAACTGGGGTAAGGGTCAGCGGGTCTGATAAACTTAGGATTTTGTGTCCTACGTAAGAAAAGCTCCCAGCTGCAGAATTCTGAGAATCATAAAACCACCTGGTCGCAGGTAGTAAAAGATGCAAGAGATTGTTCACGGAGAGCACAGATGGGGGTGTCCCGGGGAGGCGATGCTGAGATCACGCACTGTCATTCTCTGGGTACAAGGTGAAGGCATGCAGAATGACACAGGGAGACGGGACAGAGTGACTGCCCCTGCTACATTGTTCTAACAGCTTCAGAGAACATCAGTCTTCAGTATGCTCTCCCAGCATCTTCCCTATGCCCTAAAATCTAACCCCCCAGGAGAAAGAGGATGGCTTGGCTGTCAGGAAGGAGAATCAAAGCAGCCCATGTGCAACTGTCCCTAATCAGGGACCGGATAGGGCAGTGAGCTGACGACCTCCCCGGATTCGGTGACAATGGCATCGTAGACCCAGCGTCGGTTGCAACGGCACTCGGGCCCGCACTTGTTGGAGTTGCACTTGGGGCAAGGGTAGAAACACCCCAGACAATTCTTCTCCAGGCAGTCACACAGATCGGCGTCGTTACAGATCAGCCTGCCACTCTTGTCATACTTCTTCCTAACTCTGCTGAGAGAACAGAAGACAGCACCAGTGTCCCCGGTGGGGAGGATGAACCATTTGCCAGCCTCCTCCGTAAGTCCGATCCTTTTATTCTGAGGAACCAGCACCCGAAGGGTTACCCAGCCACGCTTCGCTTCGTTGTCCAGGGAAACTCAGACCACATGCCCCCTGCCCCCAACACTTTCCAACACAGCTGGGCTAGTCACTGATGGGACCCTTTGTTTTGCCAGCATGCTGGGGAATGTGATATTCTATTGAAACCAGTCATAAAGAAGAGCTGAATAAAAGCTTCTTCCTACAGGGGCACGTGGGTGGCTCAGTTGGTTAAGCGACTGCCTTCTGCTTAGGTCATGATCCCGGAGTCTTGGGATCAAGTCCCACATCAGGCTCCCAGCTTCTCCCTCTGACCTCCCCTCTCATGCTCTCACTCTGTCTTTCTCTCTCTCTCTCTCTCTCTCAAATAAATAAATAAAATCTTTAAAAAAAAAAAAAAAGCTTCTTCCTACAAATTCCGGCCCTCCCCCCATTTTTCTTTATAAATACAATCATTCTTGATGGGGTTTTTCCGGATAAATTACACTCTTTTCTCTTTCTACAGAAAAGCGCTCTAGTGAATACGATTATGGTTTTTAACAACTCAAGATAAATATCAGAACTGTCTGTGATTACACCATCATCATTAACAGAAGAACACACACACACACACCAGTGTTAACCAGTGTGGAGTGACAGGGCAAGTGACCAAGATGGCGGGCTCCCTCAGAAGCTCTGAGTGAAGGCAAGAGGTTCTGGACCAGAGGGATGCACCAGAGCCTACACTCCACATGAGTCCCCACACTTTCTGTGTCAGCCCCTACAACGTGTCCAGGAGACGAAAGCAGTCACAAGAGTTCTACCATCCTCTTACATCCAGACCCTTTTGAAATAAACCTTTCAAAATTGAGCTGCTTGAAAGTCTGAGGAGGACCAAAGCGTCTCTAGACAGTTTGTATCCTTTATTAACAACTGGAAATTAAAAAAAAAAAAGGTGGTTTGTCTCTCATTATTTTTAATGAAATCGATGCCCATCTCTTGATGGGCACAAATTCTTAATTTTCATGTAGTCAAATTCATCAGCCTTCTCCTTCGTGGGTTGCTTATACTTGTGATGTGCTAGCAACGGATGTGGGAAACAAAGGCAAAAGAAAATTATTAAATTTCCTTACTGCCTACAGCCCACTGACAAGTCCTTGAAACAGGCAGAGTGACCTTCCTCTAGGGACCCAGTTGCCTTGATGTTGATACTTTGCTAAGAGCAAGAGGCAATCTTAGCCCAATCCCCAGGACCCTGTAAGTCTACTTTCACCTATAAAAATTCCTTTGGAAACTTCCTTTATCTCTACCACTTAAGGTACGTGTTGGCGATAACCCCCTAAGCATATGACCCACTGATAGGCATCTGAAGGGTCTTATGACTAAGGTTTACTAGATGGTAATAAATGACCTTATCCCAACAATAGCTAGCTCCCTCAAGTCTTGAATATCTTGCTTCCAAAATTCCTTAGAGACTTCCTCTATCCCTAATCCCTTCTCAACTTGAAAGTATATAATGGACCTCTCTTCATGACCACAGTATAGCTCCTTCTGCCCACAGGTCCTGTCCCTGTGCTTTCTTTCATAAAACCACCTCTGTGCACCAAAGACATCTCAAGAATTCTTTCTTGGCCATTGGCTCCAAACCCCAACATCTTTCCTACATCAGTTATCATTGCACTTGTGACTTATCTATACACATTTGATACCTGAATCTGTATCCACAGTTATATTATTTCTCCTTCAAGTAAGAACATCTTTCTTACTTTTAATCATCTTTCTTACTGAAGCTGTTACTCTAACTGTAGGGCTTCTGAAGCCTTTAAAAAAATTTGATTCCCAGCTTGGGATTATTGTCTATTTCTTGAAGTTGCTAACTTCCAAACACATGAGACAATATTGTACTTTAGAAAAGAGATTTTTAAAACATAAAAAAGAGGCAGCCTTTCCTTTGCCAAGAACTCATGCATTTTGTAACCCCACAAATCAGATATAATAAATCATGAATCTTACTTGTATTTTACAGAAAAATACTCATTCATCTTTGACATCCGAGCTTTCTTTTTCTGCTGCCTCGTTTCAGGATTAAAGTCTGCTACCTGTGGTCCAGGGTTTTGAAATGCCAAGCATTTTAACTGCCGCTCTATCTGTTGCTATGAAACAAAGTATTTGGAGTAAGAACCGGATAATTTCATTTTATGTTGTATCAAAGCAAACGTTCCAGAACTTTTGCCAAAATGTCACGGAAGTACAGATGTTTTACCTACAGAAATAAACAGCTTAATTTGATTAAGTTTCAAAAATGTTGTGAATTTCCTCAAGTTAGGTGATTCTGAATAAAGAAATCCATAGTATAAAATTTATGTAATAAATATATATAAGGGTACCCGAGTCGCTCAGTCGGTGAGCCTCTGACTCTTGATCTTAGCTTGGGACTTTTTGGGTTGTTGTTGTTGTTGTTTTTAAGTTTTATTTATTTATTTTAGAGACAGGGAGGGGCAGAGGGAGAGGAAGAGATGGTCTTAAGCCGACTCCCCACTGAGCGCAGAGAACCACGCAGGGCACAATGTCACCACCGAGATCATAACCTGAGCCGAGATAAAGAGTTGGATGCTTAACTGTCTGTGCCACCCAGGTGCCCCTCAGCTTGGGTCTTGATCTCAAGGTTGTGAGTTCAAGCCCCATGTTGGGCTTCATGTTGGGCTACTTTAAAATAAATACATATAAATATATATTTATGCTTAAAAAGATAAATATACATAAATATATAATCTTAAAAACCACCACCAAAATGCCAAAAACCAAAACCAACCAAAACCAAAAAATGCCAAAAACCAAAACCAAAACCACCACCAAAAACCAAAAACCAAAATTCTAGTTGGCTTCTCAAATCTGATGGGGATGAAAGTCTCAATAAGCATTTATGAAGGACAGGAACAAGGGAGTAAAATCTTTCTGCAGCTGTTGGTTGGACAGACTCAGGTGTGAAGTGTCTCAAGGCGCAGTGAGAACCCAAGGGGCACACAGCCCCCTCCTCCTGCCCCTGCCTTGGGTGTTCTGAGATACGTTTCAGAACAATTACGTCCTTGGGCGTGTAGACCCCACCATGGCTTTGCAGCTACCTGAAAGATCTAGTCTCAGTAAAAGCCAGATTTGAAAAAGGGAATTTTCTCAGAATGGCTTTCAAGAGCATTAGTGGAACATTTCAGAAGACTCGACCTGGAGACATTTACAAATGGAAAAGAAAGCGAGCCTAATGGAGAAGACAAGCAACAAAGATGCTTCAATAAATCCTGATAACTTATTTTAAAACTGTAGCACATGTATCATGAGGGAAGGGAAGGTTCTTCTGAAAGATTTTAGAGTATAATCTGAACAGCATCCAAACACACAAGCTGACATACAGATGAAATCCTTCACCTGGAAACAAAAGGGAAACTTTCATAGTGTGAATTTCAGTGTGACAGATTAATGACAGAATCTCAGCCTCATATGCCATTTATTTAGCTTAATAATAGTCCAGGCTGTCTAAGATAATATAAATACATTTCTTTAAATTTTCATCTTGGTGTGTGTGTGTGGGGTTGTTTTTATAAACTTAACCTTATGAGACAATTCAACTTTGAAAGGTCTATTGCCATTCTCGGTTCCCATGGCAAAAGTTTAGGAACAGAGACACGAGGGTAAGCCTCTCTGTGTCCAGATCTTGGCTCTGCCACTTGCTAATGGCAGGCCTTGAGCAAGCTCCTACTTCTCTGAGCCTCAGTGTCCCCGTTTTGCAAAATGGGGTAACAGGATTATCTTGGGAGAAGGATTTGGTGAATTAGTATATACAAAGTTTCAGAATCACGGGGTGCCTAGGTGGCTCAGTCGGTTGAGTGCCTGCCTTCCGCTCAGGCCATGATCTCAGGGTACTAGGATCGAGTCCCGCATGGGGCTCCCTGCTCAGCAGGGAGTCTGCTTCTCCCTCTGCATCTGCTCCTCCCCTCTGCTTGAGCTCACTCTCTCGTTCCTTCAAATAAATAAATAAATAAATAAACAAATAAATAAATAAATAAATAAATAAATAAAACCTTTAAAAACGGTTTGGGGGGGTAGCTAGGTTTCTTTAAAAAAATAAAAACACTGGACACTATAAAAACACGATATTCTTCACAAATATTCTTCTCCAGGGGCAGGATTTTATTGCGTAGAACACTGGGCTATAAAATCAAGGGAGGTGAGTGACAGAGAGAAGATGTGTGAGGTGTGACCAGCCCTGCAGGGAGCAGAGTGAAAATGTAGGGGGGAAGCCCCATCATCACAGAGCAGCAGAGAACCTTCCCTGTGAAATCCTGATGGGACCCACGTTCCACCCAAGTTCAGGCTCACCTCAGAGATACCCAAGTTGAGACCTCTCTAAATATCATGAACCCCTAATATCCATTTGCCATACCAGTTGCTTTTGTCCAATCTGACAGGTTTTCTCAGGTGAACTTTGACCTGTGTGTCCCTCATGAGTGGAACTGTTTTTGTCTGATTGTTCATTCATTTCCTTTCACTGAAAAAAATTAACCAGGGGGGAGGTGGTTAGAGGGGATGTAGGATGTATTAATATCATATGTCTGCAGTAACTTCAACCTATAACTTTCTGGCTCTTTCCCTGTAGCTTTCTTTCTTGCAAAGCCAGGTTTCCTGAAAAAGCCATCAGCCCTCCTGGTTGCTTTTTGGCCACTCACTCTTGGATCTGGCATCTCCTCCCAATCCTCCCCCTCCCCCCGCCATCTCCCCTACCCGCCCTCTCCCCTCCCCCCCCCCCCCCCCCCCCCCCCCAGCTCCAGATGACCACATGACTGACATTCTTCTTTTCTGGGTGTCCCAGGAGCAAATCAAGCGTACCTTTTACAGTTCTTGGCATCGAAGACCTTGCTGGACCAGGCAACACAGGGACCATCCACTTCTCTTGAAGGGGAGTATGAATTCTTAGACCTCCATTCTTTCCCTCTTATGCTCAGTCCCTTGAAAAAAAGGAAGACACACTTATGTCCTACATCCCCAGTAACACTGTGAAAATCTTATCCACTCCTGTGGTTTCGGTGTCACCCTTTTGCTGAGAGAGTTCCCCAGGGTGTCTCAAAAATCCCTGACCTCCTCACTCACATTTTCTGACAAATTTCTGGTACAATAGGAGCTCAAGGGAAGGCATCAATTCTCCACAAAACCCAGCTGTGGACATGCCTGGAATTTACTTTGTTGTAAACACAGGACATCAAGATGTGTGTGTGACTCAGGTGAAGTCAGCACAGGATGCTAATCTCAAATTCACAGCCCAGGCTGCTCTGCAGTGCTCTCTCAGAAAGGACCAAGCTCCACAGCCCTCTGATATTCTTCTCCTATATCCACTACTGGTGCTGTCCTCAAGGCACTGTTTCTACCAAAGGAGCCTGAGTTGTGATTTACCAAGGAGGCCTGGGTCATATGGTGCCCCACTTGCCTGTCAGCTGGACGTTCCTTCTCTGTACTCCCAGGTTTGGGTCACTAGACATTGCCCACTCTCCAATTCCCAGTATTAGGTCAAGAAGCTGATTTTTCTGGCTAAAATTAATAAGTCAGGAAATGACAGATGCTGGCGAGGATGCGGAGAAAGGGGAACCCTCCTACACTGTTGGTGGGAATGCAAGCTGGTGCAGCCACTCTGGAAAACAGCATGGAGTTTCCTCAGAGAGTTGAAAATAGAGCTACCCTAGGACCCAGCAATCGCACTACTGGGTATTTATCCCAAGGATAGAAATGTAGTGATCCAAAGGGACATGTGCACCCAAATGTTTATAGCAGCAATGTCCATAATAGCCAAACTATGGAAAGAACCTAGATGTCCATCAACAGATGAATGGATAAAGAAGAGGTGGTATATATATACAATGGAATACTATGCAGCCATCAGAAGATAAAATCTTGCCATTTGCAATGACATAGATGGAACTATAGGGTATTATGCTGAGCAAAATAAGTCAGTCAGAGAAAGATAATTATCATATGATCTCATGGATATGACAAATTTGAGAAACAAGACAGAGGATCATAGGTGAGGGAGGGAAGAATGAAACAAGATGAAACCAGAGAGGGAGACAAACCATAAGAGACTCTTAATCTCAGGGAACAAACTGAAGGTTGCTGAGGGGAGGGGTGTGGGAGGGATGGGGAGGCTGGGAGAGGGACACTGGGGAGGGTGTGTGCTATGGTGAGAGCTGTGAATTGTGTAAGACTGATGAATTACAGACCTGTACCCCGAAACAAATAATACATTATATGTTAATAAGAAAAAGAAGAAAAAGGAAAGGAAGCTGATTTTTCTCTCCTAGCATCCCTAACATTGATTTTCCTTTTCTTCTGTATGGGGCAGAATCCACCCTCCAGATAGGATAGTAGAATTAATACCACTTACCCTTGACAAGGACAGCCTTAATGTTCCTGTCAGCTCGACAAGACCCCAGCCCAGGCTTCTCTTCCTGACTCTTGGCCCTGACCTCCTTTTCCTTAGAGCTTTTACTGGAGAAGACTCATCCCTGAGAATTCTTTCTCTGTTCCATTGAGATGTAAATCTTCTCGAGACTCTTGGCAGGTTTACAACCCAGGAATGTCTTCCTCAAAGAGGAGGAGGTGTCCCTTTCAAATGTAATCTGTCAGAAAGATGGTGCCTCTGTTCTTCGCCAGTCTCTGTGGGAAAGGCAGAAGCCTAACTTGCTAATTGGTGGGTGCCCATTAGCATGTGCAGGTGGCTTAATCACAGAGGAAAACATTTGCAAACTCGGGAATAACTCCATGTGCTGCACACGTCCCATGATCTACCTCCTCCAAGTCCTCCAGCATTTTCCTTCCTTATTTTGTTTCACGCTGAGTTCACCCTGAGTTCCGATTCCCCCACCCCCATCACTACAGCCTTGAGCAGAGTCTTCTTTGACAAAAGTTTAACTTTGTCTGGGGCAGTTGTGGCTTTGACGACCACCCGTGCCATTTCACATCTCATCGGTCAAACATTCTTGGTTGAGTATTTTCCAATATGTCTAGAGATAAAATCACAGGGAGCTGTTTGAAAGAATTAGAAATTCCCTGTTAAAAGAGGACTTCACACTGTCTCCAATGTGACCTCTGTCTCGACTTCCTAATTAAGTTCTTTTTTCCAGCTTAACTCTTAACTCAGGCAAAAGACCTGGTGGGCAAGGCATCCCCTGATGGGAGCAAAACTACCCCTGTGAGCCAGGAAGACCCTGTGACTGACCTCAAGACAATGATACACTTGACCTCTACTGCCCACGAGCACTTATCCACTAAACTTTGTCCCACATTTTCCTCCTATAAAACTAAAAGTATCTCTAGCACTTTGAAGATAGGCTTTGAGATGTTCATCCTCTGTCTTCCCAGTGTTTGCCTCACTGAAATAAATTACTTTCTTGCTGGACCACCACTTGTCTTTCTCCCTTTGTACTTGGTCAGTGGATAGTGGCCAAACCTGGTCTGTTTGGGAAACCCGGAGTCACCTCTAGGCCCCCGTTACCCTGTCAAATTCCAGGTCTACTGGGGTTATAATGTGCAGAGGAGGATCTTACTAATCTGTATAATTAATGAGCCCCACAGGTGAATCCTCTCCTTAAGCCACGATGGGAGAAGATAGGCTAGGGAAAGTCGGTAGAATTTTCTCCATCCAGTCTTACACGCCATCGGATCCTAAAAGTATTACCTGTGTTTTCTTCCCACCCTCAAATTCATCGAAACCATTGTGGTTGTGTTAATATTCCTAAACCATATAGTTCTTTATCTCATTCCTATTAGAAGACCTCAGTGACTTTCCTTTGCTAATAATATCCCACAAGCTCAACGTGGCAGAGAAGGTCCCTCATGGCTACCCCCCACCCACCTGCCTAGGCTCAGCTCCCTTCACACCTCCTCCCAGGCCAACCCTAAGGGACCTCACCACTCCCATTAACAAATACACCTCTCATCTCTTACCCAACTCAGTGCTTGACCTTTGAATCTGAGCTCCAGGAAGCTTCTAGAAATCTCCCCTGACCTCTCTAGTCTTTGAAGGCCCCTTCCTCCCTGGGGCTCTCTTTGGGGTTTCCTCAAGAAAATTCCTCCTCAAAGGAACCCTAAATGCTCTACCATGTTCACATAATACATTTTCCTCCTCGTGGGAATACATATGACCTTATGACCATCTTTGCAATCTAGAATTTTTCCTAAGACAGCAACCACAAGGGGAGAAATGAGTATCTTATGAAAACCTTCTGCCCGAGAGGCTTTTTATTTAAGTCCTCTCTGGAATACAGTTCTCCACAAATAGTTTTGTGGGGGGTGGATCTTGCTCCTTTATATTCCAAATAAATCAAAAGGAAATTATAACCGAATTTCACTGGGGACTGAAATTTAATTGGATTTTATTATGAGCCCAAATTATCTGTCTCACAAAAAAGTAATGAAAGTGTGCAGAATCCCCCCGTTTTTCCCTGCTTAGCTTAGCTCCCTTAGCAAGACAAGGACTCTTAAGAAGGAATGCAGGGCCCTTGATCTTGGATGAGGAAAGCATACAGTGCATACTTCTTCCAACTAACCTCTAACTGAAATTCTGGCATTTCCTTTTATTATAAAAGGCAGCCAACAAATAAAAACAATGTTAGCAGGACTTGTGAATTTCTTGCCTGAGAAAACGCAGATGTTTTCATCACCCTTTAGAGTTGCTGTAGATCTATTTCAAAATGTTATTTACACTTCTCACTTCTTCAAAATGATGGTAGTTCTTAGGCCTGCTGCTCAGATGTATTTGATAGGTTAATAATGAAACACATGCATTACTGCCACAGATTGTTTCTAACCTTTGGTAAGTGTATTTCCAGATAATTGGTTTCCTTTGCAACCTTACAGATTTTATTTCCTATGATTGAAAATAGCATCCCTAGGGTGCCTGGCTGGCTTAGTCAAGGAGGCTCTTGATCTTGGGGTCATGAGTTCAAGCCTCACATGGGGTGGAGAGATAATGTATTTTTTTTTTT